>JABXWE010007479.1:0-48585 GCA_014611495.1 Limonius californicus
GGATTAGTGGTAGGTGCATGATAACTCTATGAACAGTGAGAGTATGAAATAAGACAGCAGTCCCAAAGAATTTTGTCATGGTGCATTTATGCAGGGACAAAATAATTCAAAAATATAGGATGGCGGCATGACCTGTTGAGAAGTGTTGTGACATTTGTTTATACCGGCGATAACTTCGGAGCCGATTCGTTCTCAAAGACCCAAACTACCGGCTGTTGCTTTCTTTCGAGATTATAGCAGTATACCCACGTTTCAATGATGTTGTACACCAAAGCAGTCAATCCACTGTCAAAGTGATCCAGTGTAGATCTGCACCGTGCCATACGGTTTTCTTTTTGAACTGGAGTCAAATTATGGGGAATCCAACGGGCACAAAGCTTACATACCATCAAATATTTGTGTGAAATGGTGTCAATTGCTTTCACACCAATCTTCAAAGTTGCTTGAATACTCCTGGCAGTGACATCCCAGTCCTCTTCAATCATGTTTTGTACAAGACCAAAATTCTTTTCGGTAACTGCCGTTTTTGGCTTAGAAGCTCGAAAGTTGTCAAAGTCGACCACGTTGAAATTCATTGTACCACCGCTTTACGGTATCTAAAGAACACCACTTGTCACCAAACACTCGATTGATTTCCTCAAAACATTCTTTACGGCTGAAGCTACGTGTGAAATTGTAAAAAATCAGTCTGGATAATGCATTTTATTCAATGTCATGATGGGTTACTCTAGAATTATGTATTTTAAAAACCTTCAAGTATATTTGACAACTTTCACTATAATTAAACTTGTAAACAACTACGTTAAAATGTTAAACAAAATTTGTTTAAAAAGCCTGCTAGATAGGCTTAGCGGAAAGAGAACAACCCTCGTATTTACAATTCATAAAAAAGGTGTCCTAAAAAGTTTAAGAGCTTCTGGTGTACTACTCGTTGTTCGTCCTTATTAGTATGACGTGATTGAACGTACTAAATAAACTCTTGTTCCAAAAATTTCCTCTTCTTTTAACAAATTTTCAAATCATTAACTGATTCTAATGTAAAGTTGTAAATTTAGCCACAAAATGTGAAAATGAAAGTGAGATAAACTACCCACGTTGAAATAGTTATGGGAAAACTTTAAGAAGGCAATTGTTTCTTTAGAAAAGTTTCCAAGGGTCTATATAACTTTTAGGGACTGCGGCCAATTGAGGCCATATCTCTCGAGATCAAAGAGATCCGGTTGACTGATTCGACAGTAATGTGTATTCAACAAGATCTGATTTTACGTTCCGAAAACTAAGAATAATTGAAAACTGAAAACAGCCATACAAGTTTAAGTTATAACGAGCATGTTTCCCGGGAAATTCTGGATGTAATGAACGTTTAAAAACAAGTTCAGAACTAGATCTGCACTGAGTAGTGCAATTTGAACTGTCATTTAAGTTTTACATGTTAGCAATTAGGACAATTCTCAGAATTTCATACTTTTCATTACATTTACGTGGTACATTTGGAAACAATTTTTAATAGTGCCAAACAAACTACTTACACAACAGTTTGGTGAATACTAATTTTCATCTTTCTGTGAATTTAGATTAACACTGTAAGGACTATAGTTATACCGCGGGATGCTTCCAATTCTGCTTTTAGGGCATTTAAATATTGTTGCTACTATGCTTGCAAATTGTATAAGTAATATGTTAGAGAACTATTAGAAGAACTTGTATCTCTTCAACTGTAATGCTTTTATGGAAGATAAAGACGTAAGTATAAAAACCCGTGAGAATCCGTGGGCTGCCCTTCCCGTTTTATTTGATATACATTTTCTAAAAAAATAATATATTATTTATAAGAAATAGAAGATAAAAGAAACAAAAATATTCTTCAGATTAATGGATTTTTTAAATGGAATGCCCTGAACAGTTTTGTATATATTATATACCTCTGATCGGCTTTCTTTAGTAGAACACCTCTTAGACTGATATATTGTTTCATTCTTGTAATGTTTAGCTTCTTTTCTTATGGATTACATTATATTTTTTATATTTGTTCATTTCTTCGATTATTGTCACCATTTTTTGTTTTCCTTTTGTGAAACACCTAAGATTTCATTTTTTCGGTAATAGACAGTGCATTTTATGTAATCATGTCCATGTTGGATAAGGTGTGAAACAACATTTGTACATATTTTCAGGGCGTTACAGATCCCTGGCAAAATCTATAGCTTTTTCTAGTGGGATTCAATATTTGCTGATACTGGTTATTCTTTAGTATTATTACGGACCGGTTATTCAGGAATTCAATGGCATCATCTAGAGGTTCTAACTAAACATAACCCCTGATCCATCGATCGTTAAGGCAGTTAGACTGATAACATCTGTCTCGCAATCGAAAGTTCAACTGTTCGAACAAGAAACAAATATTTTGTATATCATTTCAGAAAAACAATATTGCAGAAGAAATTTAAGTTCAAATTCCATTGTATTCTCTATATCTCAGTTTAATGCAACCTCCTGTATATTATCGTAATAAATTTATACCTAAAAAAAATGTTGCTCGCCATATATATCCCGTTTCGGTGACATCGAATTTTAATTATATCTGATTTCAATTATATCAAATATCACTTGCATCTAATCCCAATCACATACACATTCGATTTAATTTAATTTCTATCCAAATTCTATAACATCCAATTTTCAGTATATTTGATTTCCATTACGTATAATTTCTATTACATGCAGTTTCCGTTGTATACAATTTCCATTACGTACAATTTCCATTACATAAAATTTCCATTACATAAAATTTCCATTACATACAATTTCTTTAACATACTATTTCTATAACATCTAACTGTCACAACATCTAATTTAGACATATTTACTTTTTTATGCCTGCTTTTTATTACTTTTGTTTTAGTTAAGCCTAATATGTTGTATACCGATTATTTAAATGAACTTAGGAAAAGTTGCAGGTATACCAAAAACTTTCTATTCGTTTATATGCTAGGCAAATGTGCGTGTAATTAAATAATTGTAATGCATGTATTATCTCTCCGGAGCTTCTTCGGAGTCAACAGTGTGTACAACACTTTTTGAACGTTTAAGTTTCCATGATTACGCTTAATAATGAGGCAATCAAATGTTCATCTATATTTCTGTTCAATAAATGAATGCAATTGGAAAAACTTCTTAAATCTGTTAACGAAATTAATGTAATAGGAGGATATAGTAGTTAGGTTTTTCCTATAAATTTAGCGTAATCACGAGTTTTCTTTAGATTTTATCAGCAAAAATACTGCTCCCTCATCCATGCTACTATAGTTAAGTGATTGGAGTAGTGAGTGTCTTTGTTTCCTGACAGTTGACAAATGGGGCATGAAATTAGGCCTATTAATTCATGGTTAAGTTCCTTTATGTATATCATGCAAGTATTCCACCCGCGAAATATCTTATATGCCTCTAACGATATCGTCTCTACGAATTTAGTCTAATGTACCTACCTAAAAGTTCTCCTATCCACGTAGGTATATTTGTATAATCTGCATATCTTCTAGAATTTAAATTTGTTCAGCCACGAGACGTTTAATCAAAATTCCCTAGGCAGGGAGGCATTTTGACTAATTGTAGTTGGTTCTGCAGCAGCATTAAGACATCTTATCTGAAATTTCTTGACAGTAGCGATGCGATATTTGATAACAGAGCAATGTTCTTAATTACTGTTGCCAGAATAAAAGTAGGATTCCAATGTTATTTCCCGCGATCTGATCTGTTCCTTTACTGCTTCCCACAACAAGTTTTATTTATTTCTTTACGCAAGTCGCTCCGACTGGCAATTTTTGGCTTACGTAGGGTAAGGATTGGCTTAGAAGGGCTTGACCGGTATTTTAATTGGTAGCAATTTAGGTTCAACAATGCAATGGGTACTATTTCTGTAAATTTATTAAGTTGAAATTGTATCTATTTCATTTTCACAATGATTAACTAAGAATTGTTAGCTGTAAAGCGAACTCATCTTTTTAAATACCTGAATATTTATGCTATGTATGTAACATACAAACGTTCACAATTTGTTTTTTTTTTACTTTTTTTTTGTTCGGGTTTAACGAAAACCTTACCTTGTAATTACCCGTACCTTGATTTAGTTACTATTCAAACAATTCGATAAACATAATGCTTGTTAAAAATAAATAGATACATACAATTTGCCTATTAAAGTAATATAAAAGCAACAACAGTTAAGTCAAATCCATATTAATTTTTGGAAAGCTTAAGATCACTTAATTGATAGTAAAATGCAGTTACAAATTAAAGCACGACGGATAAAGACGTGACTTTCTGGACCCTTACAGTTAGAATTCCATTACGTACAAAGCATGCTTCTTCCGCACAGCACAAATTAAAATAAAGGGAATCCTTTTAGATATAAAAAGCAATGACTTGCAAATAGATGGTATATTTTTAAAACATTTTAAAATTGCTGGTGAATTATATATAAAATATGAAACTTTTATACTTCTAATTAAAGTTCTGTTTAACATTTACTTTTAGATTTGGTTTGCCGATAAGAATTAACATAAAATATGCAAGAGTAAGTTTATTAGAGTTATTTCTAATTCTGATCTTATTTTGTACCCATTGAGGGCGTTGTTTACAAAATGGGTACAAAACCTGAAGAGGCAGTTTATTTCATTTTATATTGTAAATACTTTATATTTCCCAAAACAAATTTCTCCACTGAACTTTTCTGAGTGCAACAGACAGAGCTCATAAAGTCACTATACTTAACGAACTTTCGTAATATCTTCTCCTTCTCCTTCTCCTTCTCCTTCTCCTTCTCCTTCTCCTTCTTCTTCTTCTTCTCCTTCTCCTTCTCCTTCTCCTTCTCTTTCTTCTCCTCCTCCTTCTCCTTCTTCTTCTTCTTCTCAGCCTTCTTCTATCCATCTGTCGGTATAGACCTCTTCTAATCCCTTCCAATCTTCTCGGTTTGCCGCTCGTCTTCTCCATGTTAAACCCACTGTTCTTTTGATGTCGTTCGCCCATCTTTCCTGTGGTCTACTTCGCTCTCTTTTACCCAACCATGGGCGCCATTGTTCTATTTTAGGGTTCCATCTGTTGTCCGTTTGTCTAGTGTTGTGTCCAGCGAATCTCCATTTTAGTGTTGTCACGTGTTTTCTTATGGCTGTTACATATGTTTTTGATCTGACCCATGTGTTGGTTTTTCGGTCCATTAATGAGATATGTAGCATTTGTCTTTCCATTGCTCTTTTGTTTTCGCTATCTTGTCCATGATCTTCTGGGTCAGGGTCCAGTTTTGAGCGCCGTAGGTGAGGACTGGTAGAATGCACTCGTTGAATACCTCTGTTCTCAGATGTTGGGGTATGTTTTAGTTTCTGAGTACATAGCTTAGTTTGCCGAATGCGGCCCATCCTAGCTTCATCCTTCTTGTAATCTCTGTCGTTTGGTTTTGTTTACTTGGTTTTATAAGTTGTCCTAGGTAGATATATTCCGATACTTGTTCTAGTGTTATGTTGTTTATTTTGATTTGTAGGATGTCTTATGTGTTGGTCAGCATAACTTGGAGATCTTCTTGGTTTTTGGCTATAAGTAGGATGTCGCCGCCATACTTTAGGTGATTTAAACAGGTTCCGTTGATGTTAATGCCCTTGTGCTCCCATCTCAATTTTTTGAGGGCTGTAGTGAAGAGCCTAGGGGAGATCGGATCTCCCTGGAGTACACCTCTTTTAGTAATATACATCTTTCAAAAATTAAAGTACGAGTGTTAAACGACCTCAAATTTTTACACCCATATGGTACTTTCTGGGCAAACAATCTGCTACATTTTAATCTTTAAAAGACAAAGGTTCTCTTCATTTTGAATATGGTAATCTATAATTTTGTTAATGCCATCCTTAAGCATACAGAAGGACACCTTTCACCGAATATAGTATTAAAAATTAATTTAATTGTGTTTAAACCTAATAAATATAATGTTATCGTAATCAGCGTTCGAAAGCATCAATAAACACGTCGGTTTTTGTATATACTTGTTTGTAAGTATGGTGGAGTTCCATAGCTACACATTTACAGTAATTAGTAGTGAAAATTTTCCTCTATTTGAGTTGTATAAAACGACAATTTTGACATTATCTTACAAAAGGAAGTCTATTTACTAATGAAGTAGCGGATAAGTATACTTTTTTATGTTTTTGTCGTACTGTGTTCTCCAAATGTTAATCATTCTGTACTTCAGAGACAATAAAAATTTCCATTTTTATCCTTCAGGCGAAGGGCTGAATACTTATTACATGACGTGGATGTAAGCTTTAATTGCATGAAAGTCTTATTACTGTATAATGAGACTATTCATGTTATAACGTGTGTTTCTGCCACAAATTGCATTTTTTGGAGAAAATTATGCGTCATTGAGGTACAACATAAACTCTCAAATATTAAACTCTTGCATTATACCATATGTGTTGAGTACACCTACACTTCGGAAGCCTATTTTGCGGTAGCTTCGACCTTAGCTTAACTATTGCCTAGTTTAATATTAATATAATATGTGTTCGTAATTCTGTTTATATTTGACATTAGTTTATTAAATTGTTTGATACAATTAGTTTTGATAAGCTTATGAAATTATTAAAAACATCACGTACTAAAATTTAGAAAACATAATTAGCATTTTACCAGCCGCCGAGGCTATTTTAAATTACAAGAAGGGCAGCCTCTTATTCATTGCCGTTCGTTGTATTAATTTTATAACAGAATGTAACTGCAAATGAATTAATTTTTTAATTAAACGATATTGTTTTGATTTTGTATATTAACAAGTAAGAGCCATATTATTATTTATTATTGGAGTTATACATTTTCTTTAAATAAATATTTTGTCCCAATATTTTTGTTTATTACACAATTATTTTCCGTTGTGAATAGCACTGATTCCCCACTGGTTTTTCCTGGCATTCCGTTACGCGGTTGCGTTACAGGTTCTTCTCTAATTATTTCTACTGTACACATAAATGTGAATGATTTCGTTGCCGAACTTTATAAAATACGAGGGCAGCCTTTTAAGTTCTTACAACCGGCCACTAGATGGCGCTATTGAGATGTGTCAATACTATTTTCGTCAAATCTGATATTTGTTATTGTGAAAACAGTAGCAGCTTAGAAGCTGACCCAGTAGTTTGCCTACAGTGAGCGTTTAAAATAAGCAATTTTGTATAAAATGGAAATTTCACGTGAAGGATTTCGTTGGATGATTTTTTACGATGTTATTAAAAGCTTAACTCAATAACAATGCATAGAATCGCTTCGTTCAACTTTTGCTAATGAAACACTATCATAAAAGACTGTTTACAATTGGTTTGCAGAATTTCGTCGTGGTCGTGCGTCCGTCCGTGATGAATTTCGTGAAGGTCGACCAAAATCGGTTGTTATTTCAAAAAACACCGACGCTGTGCGCAGCATGATTGAAGATTGGCATGTGATTTACAGTGAGATAGAGGCATCCTTAGGCATAGCAAAGACTGCAGTACATTCGACTGTATATTCTATACAGTTTTGAAATATCCGCAGTTAATTCGCATTTCGTATGCTACGTCGTTTGTGTTCCGTAGCACCAATAGATCACTAATCCAATTTTGAATTCTGTGAAAACTATTTGCATAACAAAAGCGAATTTGCATAAAGTGCTACAATACCGCAATATGAAGTTTTTATACAATCGCTTTAGCGAGTGATATTCTATATAGAATTGCTTCCCTTCGAATCAATTATTAAAGTAAGCGGAAATTCGAGGTTCTCTAGCAGGGTAGGAAATTGAATGTGCTTCCGGTAATGTGATACACCGCGATAGATGTAAACTTATACCGATAGTTTATAAATTTTACTTCCACATACGTAGTAAGTTCCGCGGTTTATGCGCCCGCTTTCCATGAAGTGTTTGCATGAGTTATAAACGTTACAAAATTATTGCATTTGATGTTTATCTGAAAGTTTTATGACAACACGGGTTCGTCCATCAATAATAGACGCAGAAACGAATGGAAATGTGCTATTTTATACAGAGCATGACCTATTCAATGGCATGTATTGTAATGGGTGACGTGCAGCTAATCGAAAGTAGTTGGTTATCGCTTTCTTGCGTAATTAATCTTATCATGACCGTGGGTAAAACGCAATTTTTCGTTACAGAATATTAAAAAAAATAAATGTATGCATATTTACCTTTCGTTTTATTTTTAAGCCGATTTCAGTCAGGCGTCTCGTTCTGAAGATAAAACGAAAACGTTTTTTGGGGTAAAAATGTTCTAATTGGATACGCGGAATTTGTCTTCGGTACGTGCAATTAGGGGAATTGTAGGTAAAAGACGTGCAGGAACGTCGCCCGGTTTATCCTTGGTTTTATCCACGTTATGAATTTAATCATCTTATATTACGAATATTGACGGTAAAAAAGAAATGTCATTTACACAGTATTTGAACGCTTCTGTGAATACAAAAATATTGAGCATGGCCAATGCAACGCGAAAGAGTAAACTCGGATAAATTGTAGGATATTATTTGACATTTTATGAACTTTTAACAGCACTGTAGTTGCCTGATTGTTCTACTATGGCAAAACGGCTAACGTTTCTACCATTAGTCCAGTATACCAAAAGATATTTTTGGGCTTAATTGTTATCGTTCACGAGATAACAGATATTTTGAATAAGCAGTTCTCGTTTTCCAATAATCGTTGAAATACCTATGGCAATTGTATTTAAGGATCTCCAGAACATTGCAAAAGGGATTGGCACTATTGCGGACGCTATAAGAAACTGAATGGTTCCAAATCATATCCAAATTGTAGCTGGAACTTTCGTCTACACATAGCTAAAACGGCATCCTGTCAGAACTTGCGTGGTAGGCTGTGCATGCGAATGAACAAGTTAGTGCAGCTGTCACATGTGACACAAGTCAAACATGGAGCAGAGAGCGAACATTAAGTTTTGTTTTAAATTGGGGAATACGATGAGGCCATGTTCCGTACTCGCGTTTTCGAGTGGTTTGCCAGATTTCGTGAAGGTCGGCAGGACCTTTACGATGATCAGAACGAGAACCCCGTAACGATCGAAAAAGTCCGACTACTTGTGGCGGCTGATCGACGACTGACACTGAAAACGAAAACTCCACCTCCAAAAATTGACAGTCAAGACATCATTCACAAAGAATTTGTGCCACCGGGTGCCACCGTCACTAGCCTGTACTACAAGGGTGTCATGACGTGTTTACTAAAACGCATTCGACGTGTGCGACCGCATTTGGCAGCCTCCGGCAAGTGGCACCTTTTACACGACAATGCACCTGTGCATTCTGCCTTGATTGTGAAGACGTTTTTGGCGACAAGAAATGCCCCAGTCCTAGAACATCCTCCCTATTCGCCGGATCTGTCTCCAGCGGACTTCATGCTGTTTCCTCAGCTGAAATTGACCCTCAAGGGAAGGCGCTTTGACGACGTGGAAGACATTCAACGGAATGTTACTGCGGAACTAAACGCACTTCCTCGCGACAAGCAGGCTTTCCGCGATTTGTATCGTCAATGTCAACGGTGCGTAGAAGTCGAGGGAGATTACTTCGAAGGACGCTAGAGGTATTTTCACCTATAGCTACCTCACATGCTTTGTATTTGATCAATATCGTTATATATTTGTCCGACCTCGTACCAAATGATATTTTTGGGATTAATTGTTGTCGTTAACGAGATAACAGATATTTTGAACAAGCAGTTCTCGTTTTCCAATAATCGTTGAAATACGTATGGAAATTGTATTTAAGAACCTCCAGAACATTGCAAAAGTACAATCAGGAAAGCAATCCTACTTTAACTTGCAAGGCCACAAGCTGCAAAATTAGTAGAAACTACCGTAACACACGTAACGCAACAGACTCTTGAGGAACCACGATTCTGTTCGTGTAAACCTCCAACCTACTTGTAGTAGAGCTGCCAAACGCGAGGAAACCAATGCTTTAATTTGTAAAATGCTACTTCTCTCTTCAATCTATAATTTGAAAAGCTCTGCCAGAATACACCATACATATGCATCTTATAGAGCTCTACAGTCCCTAAAAGAAAAGGAACGTTTTTTGTAACGAGTTTTTGAACCGACGCAACTAAGAAATTTCTTGTATAATTTCTGTTGTGAGGATGAAATAGGATTTTGTACTTATTTATTTTTATCCGCGTTATGAATCTAATCATTTCTGATTACGAATATTGGCGTTCAAAAGAAAAATTGCATTTACATAGTATTTGAATGCTTCCGTGAATAGAGAAATGTTGACTGATTATTGCCAACGTAAAACAACGCAAATTGTAGGATATTATTTGCAAATTGATGAACTTTCAGTAGTCTCGTGATTGATCTACAATGGCGCAATTTCGTTAACTAAGATTTTAACCATTACTACCTTATACCGAATGCTAGTTTTGGGCTTAACTGTTATGATCAACGAGTTAACGTTTGTTTTAAAAATGTAGACATTTAAAGCCGATAACGGCAGTATTTGTTCTTCAATAATCGCAGAAATAGCTATGGAGAATATATTTGAGACTCTCCAAAACATTCTAGTAGTGTAATATGAGAAGCAGTCCATTTTTTAACTTGTAAGGTCACAGCCGCAAAGTTAGTAGAAGCTACCGTAACACACGTAATGCAACAGTTCTGACTCTGAGAAATATCATGATTGTGATCGTATGAACATCCACACTACTTGAAGTAGAGCTGTGAACAGCAAGGAAAGCTTTTGAATAGGAATCCTTTATTTTGTAAATCGCTACTTCTGGTTTCATTCTATAATTTGAAAAACTCTGGCAAATTAAACATCTTGTACAGTTTCTTGAGATCTACAGCCGCTAGATGAAGAAGAATGTTTTTTGTAACTAGTTTTTGCAAAGGCGCAACTAAGAAATTTCTTGTTTAACTTTTGTTGTGCGGATGAAGTAGGATTTTGTATTTATTTTATCCGCGTTATGTTAATCATCTTTGATTACGAATATTGGCGGTGAAAAAGAAATAGCAGTTACAGAATATTTGAAAGCTTCTGTGAATACAGAAAAATTCATCATTGCCAACGTAACGCGAAACAATAAAATCGGGTAAATTGTATGCAAATTCAGCAACTGTTAGCAGCACTGTAATCTACTGATGGCGAATGGCGAAATTCCATTGGCTAACATTTTATATTTAAGATTATCCAGAACATTGCAAAAGTATAATCTGAAAGGCAATCATTCTTATTTAATTTTTATTGTGCGAATGAGGTAGGATTTATATGTAATAATATTTTTAACTGTATATGTATTTGTAACTCTCTGAATCTGAAGAGCAGGCGCGTGTTTGATTTGAGGTAAAAATGTTACCATTTCATACGCGGAATTTGCCTTCCGTTTTGTTTATCCATACCTTCTTCTACGTCACAAATTTAATCATTTTTTATTAGGAATGCTGGTTCGAAAGGCGAAATGACGTTTTTTACGGCGGCTTTTTAAGTTTCTGATTATATAGCAATATTGATTATTGCTAGTGTAACGCGAAACAGTAAAATCGAAGAATTATGTTATTGTTTCATGCCAATGATGCATGTTTCTACCGCACCTTCATTGCACTGAATATTGTTTTTAACCTTAATAGTGTTATAACGATGGATTGTTTAGTAACGTGTGCAGAAATTCAAAGCCGTACAAAATATAATAAATTACCATGAAGCATTATTTGAAGTCACTGAACATTTTCGAGTATTTATACGTTATGTTTGCGGGTGTTGAGAGGTAATATACATTTCGGATTACTTGATAGGCAGTAGACCTTTGATTATGTAACATTCTATGCATAATGTTTGTTTATGGCGTTTGCTAATTATGGCTTCTACCACTGAAAAGGCTATTCAAAACATCAAAGATGCTTTAGAAATGAGGGTATATCGAATACATGTAATGGTCTGCATGGTACAACTCAAAAAGTTTGCAGTATTTGATTTTCTACTATACTTAAAATAGAAAAAATGATTTTAGTAAACGACAGCGAAATTCCAGTATGCGCCAATTTTGAAAAACAATAAGGCGTATATCCGTTCCATGTACTACTTGTTCCTAGCTCTACAATTACCACCTACGATGAGAAAAACTTGTATGCGGGTGATTACTTGAAACTTAATTATTACGAAATTTGTTATTTGACTTGTGTTCCCCAATAAAGCATTATCTACACGTTAAGAAATGTTTAACTGCATATGTATACCAAGAGAGTAAAAAGTAGGGCGATACCAATTTTCTAATGTTAATATTCATGTTATTAAAACATGTTTCTGGTTAAAGTTTCACAAAACCTAGAAATATTCTTTGTTTGAATGTTGTTTTACGACATTACTAAAGATATTCTTAAATGTAAAGCCCTTATTCATTCCTTTCCAACTATTTGCTACAGTACCGTATTTTTTTATTGTGGTGAAAAAATATCATAGGACTGCATAAGAAATATATCAAAACTGTGATGTTTGAACATTTAATTTAAAATTCATTAATTTCTGTATATTTGTTTAACTTGGGGATTGGGAGTCACAGACTATAATTTTCGCGGAAATATACAAAAAATTTCACAAAAGTCATTAAATAGATTCGAGGAATTGCGACCTATAAAAAATGCCAATTCTTTAGTGTTGGGAAAGCTACTTTCAAAAAGTAGCAAGCCACTATACCAACCATTATTAAAATTAGTAAATAAGTAACACTACAAGCCACACTAACTTCACAACAGCAGCTATGGGACTAGCTATCCAGCTATATTTTTGATCATACCTCCTTCCTAGTACACCTATTGCTTCAAGACAACATATGAATCTATTAAGCCAACAGCACCCCTAACTCAATGGCCAAGATTAACAATTGAAGGTACTAATACAGGATGTACAGGATTACATTTTATTACTAGAACATCTGGATTTACCTTACTTTTGTTAGTCGTCTGTACTACTTCCTGGAACTTTCTAAACGTATTGTTATTTGAATATATTTGCAACTATATTAGTTGGGTACTTTTAGATTATTTTTCTAGAAACTGTATTGAATTTATATTATAATCTGTAGGGAAAAATATGATTTGTCACATCTATTTAGCGAAAAAGATTTCTTGATTTTCCGATACAACTGCAGTTACACAAGCTACTTTTTGCTTTAAACTGCTTTAAAGGGTTGCAGATAAATAACTACGCAACACTACTTTTTTCGAAATTACAAAACTGTACAAAATTGTATCGCAAAAAATAATAACTAAAGATATAATTATAAGAAACGTACATTCTTTCTTATATCTAGGTATTCAAAATGTATTTTTCTGTAATCAAATTATATCATTTCTGTGAAACTATTGCCCCATGTGCTTCTATTTGTCCTAACGTATCACAAGCCGACTTCGGTGGTCTAGTGGTTAGCACATTTGCCTTTAAATCCAAGAGACGCGGGGTCGAATCCGGCCGAGGTCCGTGAGATTTTTTTAGTGAGGAAAACTCTGAAAGTGCGCGTTCTGATAATAAGTCAAGCGGTAGTTCCCGTTCCTCTTCGATGTGTGACACGTTAAAAATCACTATTGGAGTTGGAATTACCCCAGATAGGCAAAATTCTTAGTTAGGGTGTACAATGGGCTAAATGTGGTCTAAGTGCATAGAGATGCTCGGAAAACCGCATCCTAGATCTCGCCCTTTCAAATACAATACAACACCCCTAACTTAATGGTCAAAATTAACAATGGAAGATACTAATACAGGATGTACAGAATTAAATTTTATTACTAGAACATCTGGAGTTACCTTACCTTTGATATTCGTCTGTACCAGTTCCTGGAACTTTCTAAACGTATTGTAATTTGAAAATAGGTGCAACTATATTAGTTCGGTACTATTAGATTATTTTTGTATAAACGTACTGAATTTATAATCTATAGAAAAAAATATGATCTATCACATTTATGTAGCGAAAGAGATTTCTTGATTTTCCACAACAACTGCAGTTACCGTCACGAGCTACTTTTTTGCAGTTTACAAACTACTTTAAAGGGTTGCAAAATACAGCTAGCTGCAGTAGTGCAACACTGCAATTTTCCAAATTACAAAACTATAGAAAATTGCATCGCAGAAAATAATACTCCTGGGCATTTCACGAAATCCAGTTCGCGTGAACTGTATAATGATGAAATAAAATCAAATTCAATAAAATGCAATTTTGAATCCCCAGGTGTGTTTGACAGAAGCATAATATAATTTAGAATCTTCTGGTGACTTGCACAGATATTGCAACTGCTACAAAGTGCAATTTCGACGTTCCAGCAGTTTGGAGCGCAGTTGAAACTTTTATTTACTTTCTTATGCAACCGTAAATCGTAATTGACTGTGTTCGTAAAATATTTCCCCATTTCCTTATACAAAACAACTGTACTGCCGTTTTTACCTACTAAAACTTTTATCGTTAAGACGCGCTAGTAAACGCTACCTTCCGAAACATGTTTTCCCAAACCCAGGCCGCTACTTCTATTTTCTATTCCCTTAAGAAACTTTCGCAATAACCGAAACCCTTAGAATGTCCAAGAGTATAATAGACATCGTCTCGCCAAGTTTGAGCCGTTTTCCACTTACTTCTAAATTTCCAGCAACGCAACCGTCACGCCAGATGTTCCAAATTAATATGTCTGGATTTGGCTGCTGTTTCGTTTTGCATACATATATGTATATGCATGGGCTTTAATTTTAATTGCTCACATTTGCTGCGTTCGCGATTGTGAAACTTCGGAAAAGAGTTAATTGGATGGTGAAACTGCGGCAATTTATGTCTGCCCGTAAATCACGTTTCAAGATGATGACATGGTATTAATTAATTTTAAGAGATTTTTGCTCCTAGTATGTAATGTAACGTAGTTTTGGTGCTTTCAGAACAAATGTCGTACATAAAATCGTAAAGTTTTTAAACATTTTATTATGCAGTTTGATAACGACGTGAAATAATAAAATGATAAACTCTAAGTTTGTGAAAACACATACAAACAAAAAAGAATAGATTGGAAAGGAACACCTACACGTGCTACCATTTCGAAATAATTCAGGATAATCATTATATTTGTATACTTCTACAGACTGTAGGGCTTCATAATTTATAAATGGCATGGGTGTAAATCGTGCAGTTGCAAAATTTTCCAAACTATAAAATGAGTAACACATATCCAAATCAAAGTTTTTTCAACTGGTGTGTTTCTCCTCAAAGATCTTCAAAATTTGATTATATAGTAATAGGACGATAACATTTAATTTTGTGAAAATATATATACGCAGAAAGGATAAAATTGATCACGAACACCACTACACGTGCTACCTTTTCGAAATAACTCAATATAATAATTTTATTCGTATACTTCATCCACAGACTGTAGGGATGACAACTTATACATGGGATGAGTGTAAATCCTGCTTCTGCAAACTTTTCCAAACTGTAAAAAGAGGAACACCTATTCGAACGAAAGTTTCTCCATCTGGTTTTTTCCTCAAAGGCTTTCAAGGTTTTATTATATATTATTATGCAGACATCAGTAGGACGATAAACTTTAATTGTGTGTAAATGTATACAAGCGGAAGGGATGAGATTGATAACAAACACCACTATACGTGCTTGTGCTACCTCTTCGAAATAACTCTGTATACAAATTGTATTTGTATACTGCATCCACTACCTGCAGGGTATGATAATGTATGCACGGTATGGGTATATAATGTATATGCTGCTATTGCAACATTTTACAAATTATAAAATAAGTGACACATAGCCAAACCAAAGATTCTTTAACTGCCGTTTTCCTGAAAGGCCTTTACACTTTTATTGTCTAGTATTAAGAAGCAATCAGTAGCACGATAATATTTGGTTTTCTGAAAATATATACAAACAAAAGGGAATACATTTATAACGAACACGCGTTACCTTTTCGAAATAAGTCAGTATAAAAATGTTATTTCATCCACAAACTATAGGGCTGAGAGGCTGAGAACTTATACATGGGTGTAAATCCTGCTTTGCAAAGTTCTCCAAAATGTAAAATAAGCAGCACATATCCAAAGTAAACCTTTTTGTACTGGCATTTTCCCCAAAATTCTTCAAAACTTGCCCGTCTACGTCACGTACTGGAAAAGTTCTTGCACGACCTAAATCTAAAGTTACTGCATGTTACTATACGATGAGTTGATTTCTTGCGGTAGGTGTAAGTGTACCATAGATATTCTTAATTTGTAAGTTTATTCTGCGTTTCTGGTAGATTAAACCAAAAGTATGCCGGTAAGCTTAGCGTTGGTACACTTGACTGTATTGTAAAACTTGGTAAATGTACCAAACAATAAGACACTTGTTACTCTTTAACTAGAGATGTAAATATCAGAAACGTATCTTCTTTCTTATTTCTAAGTATTCAAAATGTATTTTTCTGTAATCAAATGATATAATTTTTGTGAAACTTCTTCGGTGGTCTAGTTGGTGGTCATTTGCCTTTGAATCCAAAAGATTGTTGAGATTGTGAGATTGTTCTAGCGAGGAAAAATCTGAAAGTGCGCCTTCTGATAAGAAGTAAAGCCGTAGGTCCCGTGTCACTGCGATGTGTGACACGTTAAAAATCACTACTGGAGTTAGAACTACCCCAGATAGGCAAAATTCTTAGTTAGGGTGTACAATAAGCTAATGATGGCTGCAGTGCTTAGAATTGCTTGAAAAACTGCTTCCTAGATCTCGATTTTTCAAATAATCTACCACAAGCCAGATGTTTTGAAAATCACCCGTGTATTAATCTTAAATTCAAGATTGGCATTTGGTATCGATTTCAGCTAGCAGAATAATAATTTACGTTTAAACGTTAAATTCAACCTATGTTTGTGAAATATTTGGACTTAATCAAGTGAAATTCTTTCGCCTTATTACAAGCTCCCATCCTTTAAGAATATAACGCACGCACAACCCCCACAATAAGCTTCATGTAATTTCCTTAAAGTTAGTACACTGAACGCATTGCCTTTTACATTGGCTGCAGTTCGCTTTCCAGCGTTCAGATAGACGGCTCTGATCCCCGGGAATGACAGGGAAATGAATATAGTGATTTATCGACATAAAAGGTTACATTTTATTTTGAATTTCTAGTCCGGTTTAGGATGCCCTTAACCTCTTAACCACGAATCATGTTTTTTACATTTTTAGCAGAAAACGACAAAAAATACAGCTCTTGGATTTCGCATCCAATGCTGTAAAATTCGCATCGATACTAAAAGTAAAATACTGTTTGCTCCAGGCTTCGTGGAGCAGATACGTGCAAACTGCTCAGTTACTCACGTTTCTGGTGTTCAGTTAATATTTCTTTTTATGGAAGGGCACAAAACTTATCGCCGTAAAAATAAATTGTACGGCTGCCTTGACCTACGTTGCTTTAACTTGGTGTTTAAGGATTAACCCGTAAAAAGGGTAAAGCTAATTATTTGCAACGTTTCAGTCACGTTGAAGAACCATTTTCATTATTCCCAGATCAAGTCTCGCCCTAATGCGTTAAGACGTTCGTGCCGTAATCTTACATTAAGTTAACCAACTGAAGCACTAACATCTACATAATTTTGTAATACAGTGTGATCATTTTATCTTGTAGCAACGAGGTGGGCTACACCTCTCAGATGTGCATGAAATGCATAGTTGACTTTTGTTTTCAGCTATAAAAATATTTTTTTTGGTAGTCCTTTGGACAGGCACAGGTCAACTACTGTTTCGTCAAAATTTAACAAATTTCAGAAGAAAGTTGTTGATTTGTACAGATTCCTGTGGCAATAACAATCAGTTTCAATGTATTCTAATAGCGAGAAAACGGATATGATGTTGATATAGGGAGAAGGCAGAGGCGCGGACTTATGCACAAAGATACTCGGATACAACCCTTTCATCATATATTCCTTCAGGCGTTTGGAAATAATTTGCTGCTATGTGGTCAGTTTTTCAAGCCAAAGGTTTAGACAACGCCATGTCACAACTGCAGAAGCTGAAGCGACAGTCATCGAACAAGTAACTGGTAATCCCCATATAAGCCTACGAGTAGTTGCAAGAACTGTAGGCTTTAGCCAACGTTCAGTACTTGACATTTTAAAAGCAAACCTGTTTCATTCTTACTACGCCACATGAGTGCAACACCTTACTGACGAAGCGACGTTTAGTATCAAATTCTTTGAATGCAGTTTAAATGGGGAAATGTATTTACATTATAAGAAATAAATATTGTAAATGTAACTGTTACAAAACTGCATCGTATGTATTAATAAATAGTTTAATTGTAGTTTCTTAGTACATCCAACGTAACTACTTTGATTTTTATTTATTTAAACAATGTAATGTTTACTAAGATACTTCTGGAATAGAAACAGCTGTATTATGTGTAGCCTACTTACTTGATACGAGATAAAATAATCACCCTGCATATTGAGTGTTCTGAACAGTTCATAGAAATTAAACCCTATATTAGATTAGGGTAAATATATTGCGGACAGAATGCAGTGGATTTTATAGTTTCCCATACTACCCGATATTATATCTAAATTTTAATACACGTTTTGGTATTTCGGTAATCCAGAGATGCGGTTTTAACAAATATCTGTCTATATCCGAAACTGGTTAAGAAAATTAGACATTTGACGTAATTTTCAGAAAAACTAATCTTCAAAACATCACCCGGAAATCCCTTAAAATCTTTGAATTCAAACAGAACTCTCTCCGAACTATCCAGCTTTAAAAGTATCGCGGTTCGATTTCGACTTCAACGCTGATTTATATAAAACTGTTCGTCAAATAGCTATAAATTTTAGGTCAGTTGAAAGTCCTTGTGCGGCAGTATTTCACTAAGTAGAAAATTATTTACGTTAGAAACCAATGTCAAAATGACGAATTTCCAAAGCTAGAAGGGCGCATGCACTACAAAACTTTTTTTATTCATGGTCGTAGCCCTACAACACTGAAAGTGCAAACAAATTAAGTTTAGTGTACTTTAATATGCATAACGGAAATCTATAGTTTTATTCTTATATATTAACATATTAACAGAAAAGATTCAGTGAAAATTGTACTTGATACAGTGAAGATGTTATAGTTCCGTACAAATTGTTGGTACATAGTAGCAGTAGCACGTATTCATAGAAAAAATTAGATTTTTAATAAGTTGTAAGCCGAAACGTTTGACATGGCCTGTGTTAGTTCGGAATTGTAAATGAAGTTGCTAACGTGAAAGCTACGGGACCACCTGTAATTGTCTCATTGCCACTTCAGTCGGAAGATCCTATGTCGCACATTTATTTTATTAATTAATTTTTCATTTGCTGCCATTTAAAATAAACATTTACAGTTTAATTGCATGATATGTTGGGTACTATTTTGCAAGAAAAGCCTATTTTTAAAATACGAGCTGGGAATCCGCTAAGGTGACTATGGTTACATATTTTGCACGGTTTATATGGCTATATAGCAAGCTGTAAGCAAATGATTGCATATTAATACTGTTTCTACACGCAGAAAACCTATAAATCGCACAATTCCGATATGCAGAACAAACTATTTCAGGGTTGGAAAAGTAATTAGTTCCTTTTTTTAATATACATATAATTTTTTTTGTCAAAAGTTTGAGTCACGTTTGTGTGTCTGTAAAAGGATTTCTATTATATAAAAGGCATCAAATATCAAAACAAAGTTCGGTGATATAAACAGTAACATTCGAAACAGATCACAGATTTCAAATGTCGTAGAAATAACCCAAAAATGTCTTTAAATTGTTGGTATACGCTGGAATATTACAGCACTTAGATGGCGAGAGACTTTAACCTATCACTTGCAAGCGCTGCATGGTATTGATTCGTTAATATCCATTCAATCTAGGCTGTGTGCTGCAGTTTGTGCAGTCATGATTTATTCTTTAAACGATCGTACCAACGTCAAAGCTATTGGAAGCGCAGAATTAGCTTTTCAAATGAGGGTGTCTCTCCATGCAGAATACTTGAATATCATGGTAGTGTGCATGCTGTAACTAAGGTACTTTTTTGTAAAGTACAAGTAGAAAACCAACAAATCGACCCGCTTTAACCATTTGTAAAGCTTTATAAGATCATCCATCAATGTATAGTGTTCAAGGTGATGGCGTAATACTCGTACGAAACGTGTTTCGTGATTTGTATTTTATGTTTTATACATGATGACAATGTTTAATCATGTGTTCTATTCTGAAGATTACATCATTATTATTATATATGTAACGTTGACCTATTCTTACTGTCGTCTAAATTAGGTAAATTTACTTTATAAATCACCCTACAGTTTTTACACTTGATTTTACCTACTTCGTTTAATTAATAGGTAAATTATATATCGTGTGATCATAATGTATGACACAAATTCATTACCTATAAAAATAAATGCAAAGTTGAGTGCATGGTTAAGCTTCCAACATACATGAATGAAAATGAAAATATTTAAGATCTTTTTTAAATACCTACCGTACAAGTAGAGTGATAAACTCTAATTATGTAAGTCATAAATACAGAATGGTAGGCAATGAAGCTAAACACCATCGCATGTTGGACCCTTCCAAAACGGAAATCAGTCACAAAAATGTTCATGGAAAATTTCATTATTAGACTGTAGGTCTGATAACTTGGACATGCTATGGTAAATCCTGCTTTCCCGTGTTTTTCTGATTACAGAAAGAGGAACACTGATATTCTAAGTAAACCTCCTGGTACTGGAGTTTCCTTCACCTGCCTTCTTTAGTTTCAAGAATTTTTGCACGATTATAATCTAAGAAAAGCAATTTCAATACAAAAATGCCTTGTAGATTTGCGTGTCTAAACAGTTTGGAAAAATTTAGAAGAGTGTTCAGGCTGATGAAAAAATTGAAAGCGATTTTACGATTTACTGAATTTGTGCTAAAAAATGAAACAAGATTTGTACACGATAGCAATTTTGAATTATATGTTATATCATGGAGGAGTTGTTATTATTAATATTTATTTAATGTTGAATTAAATTAAATTTAATTTGTAATACACTTGTTAGTGATATGAACAAAGCAAAATTGAAGTACAAAGTGTAGATACATCACAAACTACAGTACCAAATGTTGGTATTGTACACCCACCTTTTTGTACTTGAATTTTGTATCGTCCATACAAGTTGCCGATGAATTGCAGTTGTGTGAAAAAGTTCTGCATCAGTTGCACAAATAAGATAATTTGCAGTTTGAACACAATTTTACAAATATTTTTCATTTCGTCATTGCAAATTGAATACAAGTACTTAGTACACAATACTAGTAATAATAATAGCCCAAATGAAAATTTATTCAAACACAGAAAAGTCTACACCTAAGCGTTTATTACAATACACACTAATTAATTTCTAACTATTTTAGTACTTAATAGGGCATCCTTTTTTTTATAACTAATTCACACCATTTTGGCATAAAATTCACCAGTTTTCGTAATTCTTCCGTCATAATGCAGTGATGCCAGGCATCAGTTAGGGATTCGATTGATTCCACTTTTTTTGTGGGCTTTTTTCTTGAAATAATGTTAGAAATCCTCTGCATAAGTTTTCTATAGGATTTAGATCCGGGGATTGTTATGGTCAGTCTATTCTTTTAATTTTATTGGTAGACATGCAAGATTGAACCACCTTTGCTCTGTGACAAGGAGCATTATCATCTTGAAAAATAAAGGTTTTGTCAGGAAATAACTCTTTTCCACTAGGCAGCATCTTCTCCTGTAGGACATCAATGTATTTGTTGCATTGATCATGCTAGATACAACATGCAGTGTACCAACACCTTCAGTAGACATACAGCCCCATATCATGAGAGAAGTTGGATGTTTAATTGTTGGCAGAACACACTGTCGTGAAAATTCTTCTCCAGGAAATCTTCTAACATGTGTGTTTCCATGATTGTTAATGTTAAAGGTAGATTCTTCACTAAATAATACCTTCTGCCATTGTTCTGGAGTCCAATGGCGATGTTCCTTTGCCCATCTCAAACGGTGGAACCTTTGATAAGAGGAGTTTCTTCCGGGCTTGGCAACCCCTAAGTCCAGATTTAAAAAGTCTCCATCTTACAATAGAAGTGCATATACTTACACCAGTAGCTTCGGAACATTTTTGGTTAAATCTGTCGAATTAAGACTTCTGTCTGCTAGGCTCGTCCTCCGCAATACACTGTCTTCTCTTACTGATGTTTTTTGGACGACCATTGCGGGTTTTATATTCCAGTCTCAGAGTATTTTTTTTCGTAGCTATTTCACAACTGAAAGCGCGTTGTTTATGATGAAAAATTATTTCATATCGCTTTTCATTCGATAATTTGTACGGTTTCTTTTTAGATGGCATTTTGCCACTGTTACCGATGTGCAAAATGTAACTGAATAATCCAAAATACCTGCAGCTATATATATTATATATATATATACACTCATAACATAATAAGTATTTCTCCTAATTATGTTTTTAAGTTTCATTTGAAATGCATTTTAATGATCCCATTAGAAAATTCGCCAATAACTGTTTATCGATTTTAGAAAAGGACTTACCTTAATTGTTTTCTATGGAGCTCTAAGTACCTAGCTACGAAATAAGTTGTTGACATAGTCATTAAAATCAGATATTTAGAAGTAGTTTTTGGAAAGATGCCAAAAATGTAACTAAACTTCAAGAAATAATTAATTTCTTGGTTGATGAAAGAATTTTCAAACTGATTTTAACTTGTTTGTTATCTCGCCGGTGTTAGACAGATACGATCATCAAAAACTTTTTATACAACAAAGTATACTTTTTTGATTACCCAATAGGAAGCTTCTTGTTTTTTGAAAATTCCGATATTTACATGATGTTCGATAAAACGATATTGCAATTATGCTCTATTGGGAAAACGTTCGACTTCTAAGTAAACATCGTACATACCTTGGGTTCAAACGCCAAGCATCGCCCATCCAGCAAATAAAAATCTAGGACTGCCACCCACCATACACAATTCTCCAATCCATTCTTCATTTCTAAACCTTCTCTTGTATTTTAGTCATTCTGAGTCAACGTTAAACTATAGGCCCTTCGTGCTTGACATTAAGTAGAAGCACCTGCTAAATAGTGCTAATGCCCAGTACATTAATTTTTGAAATCTGCACTTAAATTATTACTTTAGTTTATTATTGAGGGAACATGTTTGTGAAATTGGGAACTGACTGTTTTCTCTGTGTGATGAATATGCGTTACTGCTATCCAATTTTACTGCTCGTCAGCCACACAGAAGCAGGATTATCCTTCTTCATGTAAATTGAATAACTTGTATATTTTTGTACTTTGAAATATCGGGATTCAAATATGTTTCAAAAATCTGTTGTTCTGCTTATCTGAAATAAACATTAAAAAAGTAGGAAGTGGTTTCAACCACCCAGTCAGGATGAATTATTATTACAATTCAAAATATTATTATATAAGTTTTTGCAAATTTAGAAAAATAAAGTTTCATTACATGTCGCTTGTCATTAATTACTACCCAGTATATATTTCCGTAAATGTTTCGGAAGTTCTTGAGTGTACAAAAATACCCTAACCCTCATAAATATCCAACTGTGCAGTCCATTAAATTCGATTTCGACGCACTTAAGTGAAAATGTGTCCTTTTTCAGGTCCGTTCGAAAAGTCTCAACCATTTAGACGAAATAGAAATGAGACAGTCGGCGGAGCCTCCCGCAGATTCAGGATTAAAGGACTCCAAATCTGAGCCGGACTGTGCCAGGACGCTTCTAGCACCGCCCGTGCGAGCTATCCCGACTCCGGAGCCTTCAATTACTTCCGCCGTTGATCCCGCAGTTGATCCTCCAGCGAGAAAACACGTCCTTACTAGATCACAGGTGAATTTTCAAGGTTTATTAATTTTTAGAATGGCTAAGTGAAGGTGAACAAAGTTTATGAATTAAATGAGGTCTGGGTTCAAACGATGGGTGCGAATGTGAATGTGAAAACAAATGCTTTCTGTTTACTTTCTAAATGCTGCTTCATCCTAGTTTTGTTTTACACGTATCATGAGTTTTATTTTGGGAACGTGTTTGAATAAGCATCCAGAAATGCGATTATATAATTTATTTAACCACGCACTCGTAAAAAATATTATATACTTTTGGCTATAAAATTTATTTTTTCTTGGCAAGGTGCCTTATAAAACTTTTATGAATAAGTGGTGACTGTAGAAGGGTATTAAGGTGAACTAGATGATATTTGATTATAACCCTGTGGGATGTTCTCATTCATAGCTATTCAAAGCTTCAGGGATGAATAGGTCTACAAACTTTAGGTTTTTCTAAAGAACAACTTAATCACATACTTCCAACTCAAAAAATCTTAGTAATAAATTCCAAATAAGTTGAAATGTAGAATATGTAAAGCGAAAAAGTGGGGCCTCATGCATTTTAGTTTGTTTGTCGCTCTCGGAATTCTGGCTTTGTACGCATTTGCAACAATACCTCGTACCGTAACAGCGTAGTATAACAAAGCCAGGATAAGCCACAAGTAGCCTACCCTAGCCCTTGGCAATTGTCCCTTTGCCAATGCCTGGTTACGCCTATGAACAAAACATCTAAAATTGGAAATAAAAGGTAGGTAAGCAGAAAAAGATTAAGTGTCTATTAAAAATATAAAAGAAACATAGTAATCCTTAACAATATATAACATTTTATGATATAACAATTTTTAAATTCATTTAAGTGGGCGGTGTGTCGGACGGCGAATTCGTGCGATATTTCGATACGTAGAAATATTGATTCATATGGCTCAAAATCTTAGCAACGTCGTCACGCTTTTGTATTCAATTTAATAATAGAAAAAATAATGAGAAGTAAAATCAGTCCAAAAAGGATATAAGATGGGCACGCATGAAATAAAAGTATTATGCAATGCTGACGATGTCGTATTCATAACAGAAACCGAAAACGATCTCCAGCGTATGGTACATAAATTTCAGAAAACAGCTGAGAAATTAAATATGAAAGTATCAACAAAGACACAAATAGCTTAACTATTTCTAAAGAACCTTTACGATGTAAAATTGTCGTTAAAAACAAAATAATTGAACAAGTAATGAAATTGAGATATTTAGGAATAGATATATCCAGCTATGGCAACCTACGAGAAGAAGTTTTTAACAAACAATTAAAGCCGCGTCCATCTCTGGCTGTTTGAAAGATGTGATTTGGAGAAACAAGTTTATGACGATAGACAGTAAAATCAGAATTTAAACATCATGCATCCGACCAGAAACACAGGCAAACACGAAGAAAACCAAAGACATCTTGAGAACAAACGAAATGAAAATCCTGCGAACAATTACAGGAGAACTATGAGGGACAGAGTAAGGAACAACGTAATAAGAGACGCATGTGAAGTCGAAGATATAGCTAAGTGTCAGTGTCGAAGGGAATGGAGAGAACACGTTCAAAGAATGGACAATGCAAGGCTACCCAAAATTGTGTTGAATAACCAACCATCTGGCTATAGACTACCAGGCAGGCTTGCAAAAAGATGGTGTGATAGTTGGATATCCACATCCTAATCCCAACAGGATTAACAATCAAGATGGACTCATCGGTAAACCAGACAAAAGGTCTAGAAACAAGTAGAAGAAGAAGAACAAGTGGGGCCTCATGCAGTTTAGTTTGTTTGTCGCTCTCGGAATTCTGGCTTCGTACGCATTTGCAACAATTCCCAGTACCGCAACAGCGTAGCATAGCAAAGCCATAATACGTCACAATGTTACAGGCTTAAATTTCTATCCGCTCAAAATCTACAGTGACTACAGCGTTTAGTAGCGGGTTTACGATTTTGCCGCCTGTAGGCTGATAAATTTTGCCGTCTAGTCGCAATATGCACAATCAGAAACGTAACTATGATTTTGACGCCGTTGTAATACTAATTCTAAGCCCCTGGTGGATATTTCAAAGTCGTCTTTTGGCAAGTTCCCTACCGTAGGCTCCTCGCAAATTTCTCGCTGTAAAACATTTGCCACCGTAGTTGTTGCGCAGGACGCTTGAGGAATTAATCACAATTATATTTTCCATCTTAAATGAACGTCAGCAAAATGAGGTTGGTCCGCTTGCAAAATAGAGCACTATTTCGTGAAAGCAAAATGTGCTTGCTTTTCCTTAATATAATTTAAAGGGGTTTTGTTTGTAAACCTACTGTAACATATATTTTGAGCGTTTTTCCAAGTTTCGTTTTTAAGAATACGTAATACGATTACAATACGAAATTTTGAAAATTGCTCAAAATATAAGTTAGGTACAGTTGATTTACAAACAAAATCTCTTTAAATTATCCTAAGGAAAAGCTAGCGCATTTTACTTAAAGTTCGTATACAGGTAAATTGCTTCATGCGGTACATATTTAAATGAAAAAGCGAGGACTGGCAACATATCGTAGGGACGCGCGCTGGCGACGTATTTTTAGCTACATGAATGTGCAATTTCGATAGAGTGAGCACAATAGACGGAGCCTTATATTCATTTTCGAAATAAATGTTTCAAATTAAAGTTTTTTAGGAAGTTCTCATTTATATAATGGCCTGCAGCAATATTTTTGTTTGTTTAACTCTTTTAGAGTTGTGACGTCACTCAAGAGTTTTTAAATATGATGTTATTGGTACTTCCAACTATTTGATTGAGCATTTATTGTGGTTTAAAGTATTATGCCGTTGTTTTAGAATTAAATAAGAAAAACTGTTTAAAGATTTAGTTTAAAACTATTAACTTCCTTATGAAATAAGTATAAAAATATAGCACACGGTTACATTATTATTCCATTATTAACGCCATGCAAAATTCAAAATTGTGAGGTTTGGCAGTTTAATTTCCGGATTGGCACAATAAAATGAACGCAATTTAAGTAATTGGAAAAATAATTGATATTTATATAAAGTAATCTCCATTTCCTTTAATTCACTTATTGCCCGTTAAAAAAGTTTTTAAAAACAGTCAGCAAATGCGTTCGAAGAAATTGCTTTCAATTCGGTGTCGTCACAATCCATGCAGAATGGGCAATGGCCAACTACCGTTTTCTCGAAATTGTGGTCAAACTCTAGAATTCGCTGCAAGAATCTCTTCATCACTGCAACTCAGAATTCCCTATTTACTACTTGTTCTTGAGCAAAAAATTCTTTTTGGTTGACACCCTTTATCGAAACAAATAATCAGCATATGATGATGTTCCAATCCACTGCATGTTATAGCGACTTCTTAGTAACAATGCAAAAAAAAATGCATTATGAAAATTGTGTTCTCACGATAAACCTTAACGAAACTTGAGCATTCTTCTCTGTTTTTCGTGCGTGACAAACGATTTTCCTTCAAATCTTCATCTAAAATTCGTTGAGTCGTCTTCTTATTGTATGTGCAACTAATCTGCCATCATTCAGAGGGTCATTCGGCGATATTTTCCCACAATTTCAGGAATGTTTGCAACCGAATCTACATTTCGATAGGTTCTAGCGTCATGTTAAACATTCTCTCGTCTATGTTTGAAACGTTTACACCATTTAAGCACTCTAGCATGACGTAAAGCGTTCTTGCAGTACACAGTTTTCAATATTTCATAAGTTTCTGTTGGTTTTCCCTAATTTACAACAAAATGTAATATTCACTAGTTGCTCCATGACGACCGGCGATTTAAATGAGTTTTTTTGTAAAATTGCAATTACTTATATTGTGTTGATTTCCAGACATATTAATTTAAAGAATTTTCTATAAGAATCTTTTGTTGTCTCGCAAAATCACTTTATATTCATCTTTTTTCAAACGGACAAAACTTATTTCTAACGCCGCTTATTTGACTAATACGTGGCAATACAAGAAAAAAAAAAGAAACGGGATATTGTGCTTGTGGCGTATACTGTATCTCCCTTTCTGCTACATTACTTATATTCCCCAAGTATTTCACCTATCCACGAGTTACCGAAACTTAAAATGAAGTTCCCTAAGTAAAAGAAAGATGCGGATATGCTCGTTTACCTATTTACAACCGGTCTAACAGCGAAACCAGATTATTGTGCGATAAGGTATTTTCTAATTTGGGCCCTCAAACCATCTAGGGAGCAGTATTACAGAATTTTGACACATTTTGTCGCTTCTTGTGTAGCTGTTACGCCACTTTTAATACACCCCGTAGGTATTTCGTAGTTACTCCAATAGATTTCTTCATTTTTCCATTTAACCAAGCAATCACATGTTCCAATTGCATAAACGTCACTGCTGTTCATGTATAAGTCGATTAGGAAAACAATTTTAAACAACTAGGTCTGATAAACAACTGTTCATTTATTGTTTGCGATTCAACAGATAAGCAATTATATGTCAAGTCTACTCGATGAAATTTGTTTAGTTTTAATAGCTAATTTATACTTAACTATTTGTTTACATTTACATTTATTATGTGCATTTTGTTACGTTAGCAAATGATAAGCTCTAAATATCAAAATACGAGGGCAGCTTTTTAAGTTTTTACAAACGACCACTAGGTGGCGCTAGTGTGATGTATCATTAGTTTGTTTACAGTGAGCGTTCACAAAAAGCAATTTTGTGAAAAAATGGAAATTTCACGTGAAGGTTTTCGTTGGATGATTTTTTACGATTTTAGTAAATGCCTAACTCAATACCAATGTATAGAAACGCTTCGTTCAACTTTTGGTAATGAAGCACCATCAGAAAAGACTGTTTGCAATTGGTTTGCAGAATTTCGTCGTGGTCGTGCGTCCGTCACTGATGAATTTCGTGAAGGTAGAGCACAGTTGGTTGTTATTCCAAAAACCATCGATGCTGTGAACAACATGATTGAAGAAGATTGGCATATGACTTACAGCGAAATAGAGGCGCATCCTTAGGCATATCGAAGGCTGCAGTACCTTCGATTTTACATGAATGAATCCCAAAAGTTGTTTGTTCACGAAGCACTTTCAAGAAAATGATCGCTTGTTTCTTCGGTTGTACTGGACATGTCGCAAGCATTCCTTTTTAGAGAATCGAAGAACAGTTAACGCTGAATGGTATACAACAATTTGTTTGCCAGAAGTCATCGACGAAATCAGGAAAACCAACCATCATGACAATGCCAGCTCTCACACAGCGTGTCAAACAATTGATTATTTGAAGGAGAAAAAACATCGAATTAATGTCTCATTGCCCGTATTCGCCTGATTTATCGCCTAACGACTTCTTTATGGTCCCGAATGTCAAACAAAAAATAAGTGGAGAGCGATTTTCATCACCTCAAGAAGCTGTTGAAGCCTTCAAAAACCATATTCTTGAGATACCAACTTGAGAATGAAAAAAACGTTTCGAGAATTGGTTTGAACGGATGCAAAAGTGTTTAAATCTTAAAGGCGAATATTTTGAAAAGCAATAAAACAGATTCTTCAAAAAAATTTGTTCTCTCCTGGTTTTTGAAAAACGTAAAAACCTGCCCTCGTGGGTAATTATTTTGGTTAACAGGCTAGATATTTTCTTAGTATCGAAGCTTTGAACGCCCTGAATAATGATTTAAAAATGTCTTCCTCCCTACTCAATGTGTATGCAAGGAAGTGTAATAGTGAATTCTATTCCTACATTTATTCCTTTCTCAGCAGAACAAACTATTTTTTAGTTCGAATTTTAGTAAATAATAATCTACACACCACATTAAGGCCTTGGTAAAAATAAACCTTGAATTTTATATCCGTGGGCATTGGAAAGATAAATGTAATAAAAACACCTCATATGTCGAATTTTTTATTTAGGTTATTACTATTATTTTATTTTTTCCGGCTCTTAAGTCCCTAAATTTTTGTTGCCCCTTAAAGGCTCTATAAACAAGTAGCTAATGCAAGTACGCGAGAACAAGGAAAGAAAATAGATAAGTTTATATGCGAGTAAATTCTCTTATCTTGAACCTTAAAACCCTTAGGATTCAGAAATCCTTTTAAGAAGAGAAGTTAATCCATTTTATGTCTTAAAATAAATGTATCCCACCTCTGATTTTATTTTTCAATAAACACAACGCCATGTGTACTTCATGAGCCTATAAAAGCACTACGTATCGGAATGAAATACTCAACGGCGTTCTTAATCGATTAGTGGAATGGTACTAAAATGTCTACAATACCTAACATTACATATTTCAACGATATTTTGCTATAACACGCTATTTCTCGATATATAATTCTGTTAATTTGGTCGCTCGTGTATCCCTGGGGAAATCGTGAGTGCATAAATATAAAACGATCGGTTTGTGAAATTCGAAGCGTTAACCAAAAAGGCATTAAGAGGCGGTTTTATTGTCCCACGCATTCAAAGTCGTAACATCTATTCCCGAATATTTACAACACCCTTTCCGGAGTCTGGAGTTCGTAGTATCTGCAAACGTGTTTCCGCTTATGTATTTCAGCAGACTTGAGCGATTATCGGGAACTTATTTCTTCATGAAAAAATGTGCAACGTAAAATCTTTATTTTCTAATTTCTAAAACCACAACCCGGAAAATTAAATTCACGTCTCGTATTACCGAACAGCAATCGATGTTCTTGTCGCTGACAACCGCTGAAGGTCCGTGATATCCTTGAGAAGGACGCCTGAAGCAGTCCCGTAGCTAATTCTTACCTTCTTGTTTGTTTCAGAAATCAAGCAGCGAATGCTTCAGCGTTAATTTTGAAGTCGGTGACGAATCGACGTGGGACAACGAGTTGTTCTTCCCAGCCGTGCGTGGCATCACTTTGAAGTAAGTGTTAAGTACTGTTAAATATCAAATTCTGTGGAATTTGCGTGCGCTTTTTTTGGCTTTATTCTTCCCTTATCGTTGTCTGAAATCCGATGAACTTGAGAAAGCAGAGTTTAATGGGATTCCAGTAACTTACGCTCAACACGCGCTCCCCGGATCAAATCCCGTTAAACGGAGATGCGAAATCGAATACACGCATTGCAAGAAATTGATTCCATTGAACTGACAAATATTATGATTTTAAACTCTCGGGAAACATTTATTTGGCTATTTTATTAGGTAAGCCTGATTATTTTTGTATGTTAACCTTGTTTGAATTTTTACAGCGATTCCTTGTCCAAATTATGCGAATTGCGCAATATTGATTTGACGTCCTGCGACGCCTGGTTACAAGATAAAAGTAGCAATACTAACGCTTGGTTACCCTTTTCCCAAGACTCGGCTTGTCTTGTTGGAAAACACATCAGGATTACAGGTAGGTGGTTCAAGTTGAGAGATTTTCGGTTACTAATACGGTAACATATATTAAATCATCTATGTGGGTAGGCTATGGTAAACAAACCAATGTTTTAGCTTAATACACAAAATAGTTCTTTCGAGAAAATAGGTCATGCCATCAATACATTTTATGACGTCACAACAATATGTTTACATGAAGATCAAATAATGTAATGTGTACACATTTTGATTAATATTTTAACTTACTTTAATAATATGATCATATTAACAAGGATAAACTACTGCACTATAAATTAGTATGAAGTAGATGTTGATATTTATTCGTAAGAAACATGTTTAAGTTCAACTATCATTTTCACATCCATATTGCTAATTAGGGAAGTTGTTGCATCAGTCTCGAATACAAGTTGTCTCTCCCACCATGATTTTATTTCATTTTCACCATATGAATTTTTCCACGTTTGTGAGGTATATTTTTCCAGAACGCAACCGGTTGATTGTTTTAAACGATTATTTTACAATACAAAATGATTTTCATGTTATTTGGGCAAAAAATGTTCGTGATTGAAAGTTAATTCAGAAATTGTGTAAAAGTTAATGGTATTTGGAAAATTTCTGCTGAAAATGGTCTAAAGGATTGCGTCATGACTTTCCAAATGTTGCTCTTGTATGCCAGTAGTTTAGAGACATGTGCCTGTCAACTTTTCGGTAATGTTGTTGAAAACATGGAGGTTGGTGGACGAAAGTTACAGATGAAGTTGTTGCAGCAGTAACTGACAATGGATAATAACCCATTCATTTGCATTCGCGTTGATGGCAACAAATAAACCTCTCTGTGGCAACATATCATAAGATGTAGACTTATATTCCTATTGAACGACTACAGTTCATGAATTGTTACCGTGTGATAGTTCTGTAATGTTGTATTTCTGTTAGTGCTTTTTAAATTTGTTTACTCACGATCCATAAGCACTCCAGAATTTTTTTGTCCCACTGTTGTACCCCTCTTCTCTGCCACGTGTTTCTTATTAGCGCTAAGATAGAAACACGGGAGACCTACAGATTAACGTCGAATCGGAATGACAGATATTTCAGAGAAGGTTTTTAGCATTAAAATCCCACGGTTGCAAACCGGATTGGAAAATAAGGTGTGGTGAAGCGATCTCTCTACCCACTAAGCTACCACCACACTAACGGACCTTGGTTGCATAAATAAGTTACGTTAATTCATAGAATTTAAGGATGTCTGCCGAAAACGTACATACATTTTGTGCCAGAATGAAGAAATAGTCGCAGAATAATTTACTTATCTACAAGATTCTAAGAAATAAGTGAGACCCCGTTATCACGTTCTCCCCATTAAAGACATAACTAGTTGTTTTCACTGTCTGCTTAAAGATTTAGCCCTTTTATAAACAGTACCGTACAAAATTTGAACGTGACCTGGTTCTAAAAAGAACTTACAATAATGAATAAGTTGCACAGAAAAGAAATATATCCCGAACATAACTTTCAATATCTAACAAAACTTTGTAAGTTAAATACGAACACCCCCAAAGTAATGTCAACATAACCATAGCTTTACTATAAAATATATTTTTATTTCCTTAATATACCTAATATCCAAAAACGTACGGACATTGTGGTAGCATATTGTTATCTAATTTCAGAATACCTAGTTAAAAATAATTTGTATGGATGTAATATGTAATTGTTTGATGTTATTGGTAAAGCACATCGTTGATCATGTGATCGATGACGTGAAATATCTGTTTCCTCAAAATTACTATATACATTATACATGATAGACTGCCTAAGATGTCCCTCTCTTAAAAGTAGTTGATCCAACTTTTTACGGTTTACCCACTTTCAAATAGTTTTTTTCTGTGAATTGTGTGGCATAGTAGGTAACAATATTATTGGACCACACTTGTACCATGATATTTCATTTTCCAAAAACGGGTTGTTGGAAGGTATAAAACTCATTGTACAACAACAACTTTGGTACCAACATGATGGCTATCCTGTTCTCTACAGTTGGATTATTAGGAATTACTTAAATAATATATTTGGAGGAAATTGAATTGGAATAGGAGCTGTACATCCTTGACCGCCACCAACAAGGAGTTGCGATAGCACTCTAGTAGATTTCTTTCTTTGGGTATGAGCATGATATTTGAAGCATTTGAACAATCGAGGCGTGCACATCAATTACACCTACTTAATTGTTCAATGCAGTATTACATACAGGAATTTTTCCTGCATATTGGAAAATGGCGCAGATCATTCTTATCTTAAAACCAGGTAAACCTCCCAACAAACTTAAATCTTACAGACCAATAAGCTTCCTACCCATGGTATCTAAAATCCTTGAAAAGCTAATACTAAAGAGGCTTCTTCCAATCGTCGAGGTCAACGAATCAATACCTAAGCACCAGTTTGGATTTAGAAATATGCATTCCACAGACCCATAGAGTTGTACAGAAGATCAATGATACCTTTGAAGCCAAACAATATTGTTCGGCAGCATTTTTGGACATCACACAAGCGTTCGACAAAGTGTGGGTTATCTACCTTTTATATAAATTACGCTTACTTATCCCGCTGAACTACTTCCTAGTCCTTAAATCTTATCTGCGTAACAGGCACTTCCTGGTAAAAGTTGAAACTGAATATACGAACTCTCGTCAATAAACGTAGGAGTACTCCAAGACAGCCACTATTTCACCTGCTGTACACTGCAGACCTACCGACTACATCAGAAGTGTTAACAGTAACCTTTGCAGATGACACTGCAGTCCTAGCTGCCTATAATGCTCCCATCACTGCCTCGCATAAACTACAAACAAATTTACTCTCAATTGAAAATTGGTTAAAAAAGTGGAGAATAAAAGCAAACGAAACCAAGTCCATCCATGTAACCTTCTCCACACGCAGAGAAACGTGTCCCCCTGTCCATATAAATCACAGACAACGACCTCAAGAAGAAGAAGTAAAGTATCTCGGGATGCACCCTGACAGAAGACTTACTTGGCACAAGCACATTTTCTCAAAGCGTAAACAACTTGAAATGATCCTCTTTAAAATATATTGGTTACTTGGACGTAAATCCCAACTCAGGCTAGAGAGTAAACTCCTGGTCTATAAAGTAATAATCAAGCCAATTTGGGCTTATGGCATCCAGCTCTGGGGCACAGCTTTTACGTCGAATTTAGAAATTTTAGAATGATTCCAATCGAAAGTGCTAAGTATGATAGTAGATGCACCGTGGTTCGTGTCAAACACCCATATTAGAAGGGACCTTCAAACGCCAACTGTCAGGGAAGAAATTCGCCCATGCAGTTTACAATGCAGTGTTCGCCTTAGTACATCTCCAAATGATTCAGTAGTGAACCTAATGAACCAACCTATTAATAACGGGAGGTTACAAAGACAAGTGCCAAACGATCTCCTTACTAGATTTTGAATGTAAATTTAATCAGTTTAGTTTTAAGTTACAGTTTGTAACTCAAAAAAAGGCTTAAAAGCCTAGTGTTACAAGAGTTTGCTACTGAGCATTCTCTTACAAGTCAAGTGTATCACAAAATTTGCTGAATGTACTTTCTATAAGTTGCAAATAAATATGGATATTTAACAAAAAAAAATTACACTTGGCACGCTAGCTCGAGTCCGAAGATTGTTTTTAAAATGAATTAGAAAGTGAAAGGAAGTGGATGGAGGCTGAATTAAATAAAATTTTACTATTTGTTTTTGGTTGTTTTACACCAATTGTTACTGTAGTACGGTTGCACCAATGGGAGTTTTCCTTGGTAAATGCTAATACAATTAAAATTAATAAAACAGGTGTGGCCGCAACCCCTGGGATTCCGACGCCTACCTTCCGGCGATACCTAGCTTAAGCCGGACATACTACAATAGCGCACTTTGCAGTATCGTGACAATAAACCACTTAGGTCCTGGCGCTAGCCAGCGGATTGTCGCTATTGTAAATAACTACGTTTTTTGTGACACGTCCACGGGGTCCGTTCGACCTTTTGTGACGTCACCATTTCGGCGCACTGCATTCGACGCCGTCCACAATTTAGCCCATCCTGGAATGAGAGCCACCACAAAGCTCGTATCAAGTCGTTTTGTGTGGCCATCTATGAACAGGAACTGTAAATCGTGGAGTCGACAATGCCCAGGTTGCCAACGCTCAAAGATCTCCAGACACGTAACTTCACCTACGGGAGCGTTTACGCCCCCATCTTCACGATTTGAGCACGTACACATCGATCTAGTGGGGCCGCTACCAATCTCCAAGGGCTACACCTACGTTCTAACCTGCGTGGACCGTTTTACGAGGTGGCCGGAAGCTATCCCCATTCCGGATATCACCGCCGAAACAGTTGCGTTTGCGTTTTACGCTAACTGGATCGCGAGATTTGGCACACCGCTCCGAATTACGACAGACCAAGGGCGACAATTTGTTTCGAATCTGTTTCAGGCATTAGCAGCATTAACCGGAAGTAACCACATCCGTACTACTGCCTATCATCCAGCAGCCAATGGGTTGGTTGAACGCTTTCACCGCCAACTAAAAGCAGCAATAACATGTCACGGCCACACCGGATGGACTGAAATCCTTCCTACTGTGCTACATGGCATACGCGTGGCTATCAAAGAAGATCTCGACACTTCTGCCGCAGAACTGGTTTATGGAGAAAACATTCGCATTCCCAGCGAATTTTTCACATCCGCCAAAGAGGAAAACATTCCTGAATTCATATCGAGACTACGCAGCCACTTCAATTCCATCAGACCCACCAAGGTGCAACACCATGGCAACCGCACTACGTTTGCCTACAAGGACTTGGCGACGTGCTCTCACGTATTTCTCCGTCACGACGCCGTACGCAAGCCACTGCAAGCGCCATATGATGGTCCGTACAAAGTACTCACACGCAAAGATAAGACGTTTGTACTTAGTATTCGCAACAAGGAAGTCACGGTCTTCATAGACAGATTGAAACCGGCTTTCATACTTATCGAGGATCCGACTACAAAATCATCTTCGACGAAACTTACTCCAGTGCAACCAGCACCGTCTACAGCAACCAAGCCGGAAAGCGTGCCCATAGCGAACCAACGACCGCCACATCACCAAGGCTGGTCGACGCGTTCGCTTCCCAGATCGCTTCCAGCTTTAAACCAACCTCCATAGCGTTATCACTGGTAAGGGGGCGATGTGGCGGCAACCCCTGGGATTCCGACGCCTACCTTCCGGCGATACCTAGCTTAAGCCGGACATACTACAATAGCGCACTTTGCAGTATCGTGACAATGAACCACTTAGGTCCTGGCGCTAGCCAGCGGATTGTCGCTATTGTAAATAACTCACAGCTGCCTTCTAGGAATTACTTCCGTGGGAAACTTCTAGCGAGGCAGCTTCCACCCCTTCTACGAAACTGGAAAGTTTAACCACCTAGGTGCACCGAAAAGAAAGGCCAGTTCACTGGGCCGGCTCAGAAGGTGCACTACTATATTTCATTTGTAAATAATTACGTGTACTTTTAACTGTACATATATAATAATAGATTAGGTTAATACTTACTGACTATTTATCTATAGTGCAAGTAATAACTAAACAGGTAATTACCACAGCAAAAGATCAACTTGACGGAACGTAACTACGATCCATTCCAATTCTATAAAAAAATTCATTAATCTCAGTGGTTGTAATACATGTATGATTGGTTGCTTCAACCACTTTTAAGAGAGGGTAACTAAGCTATCCCACCCTGTAATCATTTAACAGCTGACAAACGAAGGTAACGATCGTACGCTTATTTTTTCATTCAGGAGCGTGCAATACTTAGGATTAAACCTACTTTTGTAGAGGTGTTTTTAATTTTTAAAAAGACATGGGTCTGCAACTCATTTTTGCTTTCATTTGTAATATTTAGGAATCCACACAAAACATACATTTAACCTTCATAATGCAATAGATAGAAGCATAAGTATATAGCCCGTTCCAATAAAAATCCACGATCTTATTTATTGTTGTTCTGATACTTCCTCTAAAGCTAAAGTATGGATAATGGATTTTTGAAGGGTCTTATGTCTGGAGAGTTCCACTTCTTATAAACGTCTTGGTCGATCATGGCAATCTGCCAGTTTTGTGTGCATAAATATGAATTTCCAAAGTGTAGGATGTAGGTGCTTTCTTTTCTACTTCCTATAAGTTTCATGAAATCTTTTGCACCTAGTAAATGTCGGCATTTGAATTGCTTGACAAACCTTGATAGATTCCATACCAGTTTTTCAAGATGTTGAATGTTGTCACTTAGTAGATTTTCTTGTGTTGGCGCTACATGCACTTGTTAAAATTATTCAATAATGTGATTACCAGTTAGCAAGATGAAGTAAATTTTTATACCTACTACCATTTTTATGAATTGTCTTTAAGTCTCATATACCACAATTATCGAGAAAACAGTCATATTTTACAAACAAAATAAAAGTGCCACGTAAAACTATCAAACTTGGAATTGCTTATATGATTATTATATTAGGATGTATAGATGTATTTAAATGATAAACAGGCAACTTGCAACTTATCTATTGAAACAATTGTAGTGTACTGTAGACTGCGTATGTTACAATTTTATTTAAAATAGCTTGTATATTAATTTATTGTACGTAATTTCAAAAAACACAAACTCATTGAGGTACCAGTTCATTGGATTATCTGCACTATCGCTTTAAAAAGAACTAGATCCAATATATCTATTAGATATTCTATTTCATGAAGCAAATTTCGGATATTTACAGAAGCATACAATTCCATTAACTAATTATATGTCGCTTTGGTAGAAGATATGCTATACTGTCTGCCCTTATATGAAACATTAATTCTCTAAACTGTAGAATATTCTTTTTTTTTCAGCTAAAGACGTAGCTAGCAATAAGAAACATACGGTATCAGCCTTTGGCAGTCATTCACGAAAACCATCAACATCAGTAAGTATAAATTTAATAACTATGGCATCCGAAATGTCAAAAATCTGCTTGTAGAAGTTATAACATTATTAGCATTCAAACTTACTTTGTCACTTAAAATATAAATTAACTACTGAAATATATAAAATTAAAAAAAATATATTTCAATGATGATAGCTGATGTCATATTGTTAGGTGATTAAGACAACCCCAGGCTTTCTCGGTTTGGTTCTTATGGTTACTATAGTGACTCCCTGTACGTTAGCTTATTTAAATTCACATACATCGCACATAACGAAATTTCAGTTTAAATTTGGCTCAAAAAGAAAGGATCCAGACCAAACCGAGCAAATCTAAAATAAATAACCAGTTAGGGTATTAGGAAAGTCTCAATCGTAAATCTGATTCTTGCCTAATTCTTCCCCAACTCCATTATCTTATTTCAACAGAACTCAAAATCTCGCACCGGCAGCTTCTTCAGTTCAAGCATAGAAGATGGCAGTGTTTCTCTCAGCCCAAACATATCCCAAGATAACCGCCTCTCGCTGCAAGATTCTGATGCTAGTAAGAAGCAGCCCAAGCAGAGATGGTCTGGCTTCTTTAGCAATACTAAGGTAAGCTTCTGTTATTAGTGGTTTCTTTACAACAAAAACATTTCGGCTTTTTAAGGACACAAAAATGGAGTTGCTGGTGGAGCAGCTGAACAGTTATGCTAAGAATGGGATTCCCAATTGCCAAATTTATCCCCAAGGCCAGTGTGAGTCAATAGATGCTCTCTACAAACTTGAAGGAGACTGGAGAGAAATCATTGATTGTACTGGTAAGACTTTTTTAACTACTTGTTATAAGTATCATTGCAACCGAGTAATTTGAACTATAATTTATCTAAAGATAAATGAGTTTTGATGATATTATCTAAACCGTAACATAAATAGGTTTCCTGTTGTCTCATTATGTGCACTCTCTAATTGTTTACTTACATGGGATCTTTCTATACAATTTTTCATATGATTACCATCTATGGCATCTATAACCTCATCCTTCTACGTATATTACTTGACATTAAAACATTTTATTCCCAGACTTAACCGAAAAGTTGCAACAACAGCAAACGGCGGTATGGGAACTTATCAAAACCGAAGTTGCTTACATAAAAACCTTAAAAGTAGTAACCGATGTAAGTCCTAATTTCTTCCTTGATGACAATATTTTTATAATCAACTTTTTAGCTCTTCTTAGCATGCCTGAAGAACCTCCAATCCGTCAACCTCTTGAAAGAAATAGACACAGAAAAGCTTTTTTCTAACATCACTGAGATATTGGATGCAAATGTTTTATTTTGGAGGAACTGTATATTTCCCTTAGTGCGTGATATGCGCCGATACAAGCAACCCCCGTGTATCGAGAACATGTTACAGGGATTTTTAAAGATAAGCGACACGTTTCAAGCCTACTTCAGGTATTGTGCTGAGCAGGCTAGGTGTCAGCATTACTGTAGGGAAAATCATACACACAATGAATTGTTTACCGCATATTTAGCGTGGTGCGAGACACAAAAAGAATGCAATAGGTAATATACAGCTTTTTTGTTGCGTTCTGTTTGTATAATAATCTTATTCTTTACCAAAAGGTTAAGATTAATGGATATTTTGGTGCAACCGATGCAAAGACTGACCAAATACGGCCTACTTTTAAAAGCAATTTTGAGGAACACAGATGATGATGTTGAAAAAGATAATTTAAATTTAATGGTAAACTTCTATTTTATTATTTTATTTTTTATTAGCACTTACTACAAAATATTTATAGGTTAAATCCGTTGATGAGTTTGTAAATAATGTAAACTTCAGTCTCAAACAAAAGCAGGATAATGAACGACTAAAGGGTATAATGGCCAGGATTGAAAGCTATGATGTTGTGGTAAGTAATTAACTCTATTTGTTTTACTTGCAAATATTATTTTAACAAACTTAAGGTCACTGGGTGTATAGATTGCATACATTAACTTTTATGTAAAGACAATGTAATGAATTGTATTTGTTGCTATTGGAAGTAGTAATGTCTAATAAATAGAAAGCTGACATACATTTAATTTCAGGAGTCCAAGGATGATGATTTGGAAAGGTTGTTGAAATCCTACAGTCAATTAGATTTAAATAAACCTATGGTGGGTTGCACACCAGAAAGAAAACGCCATTTGTTATTAGAAGGTGATCTAAAATTAAAAGACAGCAACACATCTAAAGTACGTCCAATTCTCGTTTCATTCAAAGTTCACTTATTTCACTTTATTTTCAACGTGTGTTCTCTTGCTCCATGTTTTTTTTTTTTGATCCCTTAGGAGTTGAATTATTTAGTTTATTTTCTTTTTCAGATGGAGGTACACTGTTTTCTGCTAACAGACATGCTGTTGGTATGTAAACCATCTACGAAAAAAGGGGGCGCTACCATGCGTATTGTTAGACAGCCATACTTAGTAGACAGACTTGTTGTAACAGAATTGTCTCGAGAGACGCCTAGCCTAGCTATTATTTATAAAAACGAATTCGATTTACCTGTAGCTGCATTTATACTTCAAAATAATGATGGCAAAAAACTTAAGGTATACTTGAATCATTTAAAATCAAACCAATCATTGACCAAATATTGTCTTAGGGTTGGAAAGAAAGCATCACCAAAGCGCAGCTTTTGTATCAACAAGCTCGGCAGATGAACTGTCCCGTGGAAGAGAGTTTAGAGTCTGATTATACAACAGAATATAACCTCGAGGGAGATTATCACAGTTTGCAGTTAATGCCTCGCTCTCCTCTAGCGTCTTCCTCAAGGGCTAGTCGGGTATCTAGTCTTGCACATAGCCATAGGTAAAATTAAAGAACTTGTAATTTCGAATTAGACTAATGAATAACTTTTACAGCGGGTCTGTGGAAATGAATGACCAATCCTCGATTGGTTCAACAAATCAGTCTCGAGCAGTATCAATGGAAAACGAAAACCGCACAGCTTCCATATCAAGTGATGAAGGTGTGCAGCCATTGCCGCCAGACAAAAGCCCAGTGTCTCAAAAATTATCTTTCAAGCATCGCCTTTTTAATAAAACCCCAAATACTTTATCTGTGCAACCGTATGGTAGTTTAGGCCAAAGTCTGCCTAATCTTACGTTGGGGTCGCCTAATGTAGGAACTTTGAGCTTAAACCTGAGCCAAAACACGTTGTCAGTTCCCAATTCTAAAACAGGAACCCATCTACTGAGTCCCACCCATCGAGGTGTATCGTATCCACCTCCCTCACCCACAAGAGGCAACCTAAAGAGAGGGCTGGCCATTTCTCAGAACAAAAATCCACCACTGCTTAAAACGCGGCATGTCACTTCAACTGTTGGCCCAACCACAACTGGCCAAGCACCGACGAGTTTTGACTTTGACGTGCCAGTCATTGCAGGTACTGTATGTTATATTGTTGTACGGTGCTTCACTCATCAATTTGTTTTTCTTTTGACTTTACTAGAAGAAGAGCATTGTGATGCAACGTAATTTCACTCATTTTTGTGAGTCCCTTTATCATATAATCATTCACTGATGTTTTATGAAACTTTGTAATGATGTCATTGGTTCTATAGACGACTATCATATAATTGAGATTAAAGTTTTGCAATAGTAACTAAAGTGAGTATGTACAATGTTTCAAAAACGTCAGTAATCACATAGCTTAGCTCACAGCACTAACAATTAATAGTTGCTGATTAGTCAACTTCATACACGAGCCTGTGCTTGTAGTCTGTTATACAGTGTGTTCCATAATGAGGCAAGCCTACAACTTTATAAGTAAAGCGAAATATAGAAACATTTCCAATAAAGGTTGAATGAAAAGATTTATTTATTTGTGGTTTTTCTATAAAAGTAACATCATCTATCAAGTATCTATCAGCTATCTATTAAGTATGATTTATATAAAAAAGTAGAAGGTGTCATTATTTTTGATAAACTACTGAACTATTACAAAAATACTTTACTTATGTGTTAAGGTCGTGAGAATATTAATTTGTTTAACAGTTCTACAAAAACGAGTGTGTATCATTACAAAACTACGTTTACTTACAAACAATTGCTGTTATTGCAAAATAACCTAATTAAACTAACATTAAAATAAAAATAATTAATATGCGAATACCACCACTAGCAAGTTACATTTTTTTGGATTGGTGTAGATGATTTTTATAGATGTGCTCATGATATTTGGTTGCAATTAAGGATTTTTATTTAATTATCCTATAAAGGTTAATTCAACAAATTTTGGGATATCCACATTATGAAGTGGTTCCAGACAGTGTTATGTAGATGTAATAACTTTTTGTCTATGTAATGATAAAAACACATGACACTTTTTTTATCTAGACAGAATTATTTTTTTTTTCATAAGTTAAGATGATTTGCAACTATCTACTTAAAAATAATTTAAAAATATCATTATTACATTGATTTAACATATACCTCCATTGTTGCTGAATAATAGAAAAGGCAGCAAACAATGCAAGAAGTTTAATATAAAAACTTGGTCAATGAAACAGTCAAATTAAATCCTGGCAATTCTATGACGTAAACTTTCACAAGGTTTTAAACTAAAAAACAATAAATAATGAACTTAACCCATTAGTGACCGAAATATTTTTTTATTAAAATTGTTTGAAATTTTTTCAAAGACTAACACAAATTACAAATTGGTTAATATTTAAAAAAATGGATTTTATTTTTGAGTCACGTGATATCACATGTTACATATATGTAACGCTAGGAACTAATAATTTCAAAATTAAGCAAAACAATTAAATGTAGAGTGATTCTTCCTTTTGATTTATTCATCAAATTAACATCAAAATTGCTACTACCACGGCATTATCATGAGTGGTAGATAACGAAACAGTCAATACACAGGCTCACGTCACATCTACGACACTCAGTACGTGCAGAGCACTTGCACATGTTTCCGGCACAACGTCTTCTTCAATGTGGTCCTTTTTCTATGAGATGTTCAATTTGATCATACCTTATTTCTTCAGCAACCTTTTGTGTAACGGAAGCAGTCGAAGGTGCTCTGCCAGGAGCTTTTGGAGCTGTAGTGTATTTCTTACCCCATACCCTTGAACAATTGTTCTCCTAAAATCTATCTGAGGAATTTGACAATAGGTTGATCGGCGATATAAGCACCAAGCATTATTGGTGGAAACATCAAAAAGCCCAATAAATAGTGCCATATACCATTTTTGGTTACGTATTTTTATCCTATACTGGTTTACAAGCCTCCCATATTTTTATTGTATTCTCCAAGTAGAGCTGGTCGACTTACCATTACGTTCTTCTTATCTTTCCGTGAGTATCGCTTCACATTTATTATAGGGTTTATACTATGTATGTTTGTTGCTGCACAAACAACAGAATTGTGTACCCATTTTCCTTCATAGTCACTTACTCAAGTTGTCTTTCTTCCTCCATCCATCCTCGTCTCCAGAATCCTCAATCCTCATCTGTGAGAATTGTTGGTTCAGGAGGAGCAATGAAAATTTCGTCAATGGGATCTTCAACTTTAACATCATCAAAAGATAGCGCTTCTTGCACGCTTACGCCTGGAGCAAAAATAGCAGCAAGAGCTCTGTACAGATAAACTACATAATTTTAATAAAATTCCATATGAAACACATGATGTGGGACATTATAAAATAAGAAAAGTTATAGTTATCCAAAGAAAAATATATAAAATACAAATAACGATTCTAGTATACTAATAATAAAGATTTCATTACTGCCTAGTGTAGCAAATATGTAACATAAACAATTATGAGTCATTATTTCAGTTACTAGATTCATACAACTTTTCAAATATTGAATACATTTACTATACTTTATTGATTACATCCCATCATAAATACACCGCCTCTATATAATAGTGGTAAAGTTAATAGCTTCAATATTTAGTTGCATATAACGCTAAACACCAATACAGATTAACACGTGGTGTCGTATGGTAATCCAGCGTTTCTTCTTCTTCTTTCTTTCTAATATGGATCACCATATTTAGGTAGGCTACTGCCAGCGTTTATGTGACTGATATCTATGGTTGTCAACCTCATAGATATGTATAACCACAGAACCAATAAGTGCAAATTTGAAAACCATATTCGTTAACATATATGTAAGCCTAGGAACTAATGGGTTAATATATAATTCAACAAACAACATGTACCATACGAGAAACATTAGTTGCTAAATATGTTTAGTTGTGGTTGGGTACATTACTACCATCCAATCTATAAAAAGGCATACACTGTATTATTTATTTTGTACTTAATAGACTATATTATATTCTAAAATGGCTTAATGATAAGGAAGTCTGTAATTGTGTGAAGTTGTAAACATTAGTATTTTGACTTTAAATATCACCTCAATATAGGGTATCCCATGACGCGAGGTCACGAACGTGTACGAGAGGTGAAAAGAAGTCGAAACTAAAGAGTGGTCATTTTCTCTAAATCGACTATTAAAGAAGTTATGGCCTGTTTTAGTTAAATACTGAAGCAGTCGAAACAATAAACTTTATTAAGTGGTATTTGATACAAACTGTCTACGCTACTATGGAAATGATATTATTTACTTGTATGTCAAACAGTAAAGCACCTTAAAGTTGATTTCTCTGCTTGCGCTTGTTAACAGTGTTGATAATGTTTACTTTTACAATGCCAGAGTACGCCGATATCCATTACATGTACGGAAACTCAGTGGCAGCTGACGAGTTTTCCAACGAGTGCACAACCACCTACGTGAACACGGAACGTTCTCGAAACCGTCAACTGAGCATCCAATACAGCAAATACTAGACAATGAGGACAACATACTGTAACAAACTGATAATAATCCCAGCACCTCTGTTCGTCATGTACCTGCAAGTTAATGTACCACAAATGTGAGTTTGGAGAACATTAAAACGTCATGGTTTATATCCATTTCATATCCAGCCTATTCAAGCCCTCTTACCTACAGATTTCGCTAGTCGTATGGAATTTTGTCGCTGGATCATTCAAAATCGAAACCTACGTAATACAATTTTATTCACGGATGAGGCAACAATTACAAGGAATGGATTAATGGACAGAAAGAACAGCTACTGTTTGGATTTACAGAATATTGGCTTTTCTGAAATTGTACCTATTTAATAAATAACAATTTAACACTCTATACTTTGAAAATGCTTTACTTTAGCACATAACTTTATTAGAATTTTTAACTATATTTATTCGAAAGATTACGTACTTACACGAAGTAGTGACCTCACGTCATATGCTTATATTAGGACAGTTTGAAATTACATCTCCTATGATGTAGTACGAGGACTGATCTCTTTCTGCTGAGCCTAGTAAAGTAATACACAATTTATTGACAAAACACATTTATTTATAATATTTCAAAGTATTACCCTCCACAGTCAATGCATTTTTGCATCCTTGAAAACCAATCTTCAAAACATTTTCTCCAATCTTTCCGCGTTAGGTTATTTATTTCATTTCTAAATGCGTCGACCGCTTCTTAGGCCGGTGTAAAACGTAAACCCCGTACGCGGAAATAAAATGAAATCATTAGGTCCTAGGTCTGGATTATACGGCGAATGACCCATTATTTCAATGTTTTGGACATTCAAATACTTAGTCGGTCGAGCAGCAGTGTGCGCCCAAGCGTTATCTTGATGCGAGATGATCCTTCCTCTTGAACGTTATGGCAACTTGAGGCAACAGCAGTAACAGTACGACGATCCTCCAGTGCTACAGTGGAAACATGTCCAGTAATTTCAAAAATGTGGCGACCGTCTTGGTTCATTCTCAAAGACTCAAACCGCCGACTGTTGCTTTCTTTCGGAATCATAGCAGTATATCCTCGTTTCATCACCTGTAATGATGTACACCAAATGAGATGATCCATTGTTAAAGCGATCCAGTGTAGATCTGCACCATGCTACACGGTTTTCTTTTTGAACTGGAGTCAAATTGTGGGGAATACAACGGGCACAAAGCTTACGTACCATCAAATGTTTGTGTAAAATGGTGACAATTGCTTTCACACCAATCTTTAAAGCTGCTTGAATACTCCTGGCAGGAACATGCCGGTTCTCTTCAATCATCCGTTGCCGTTTTTGGCTTAAGAGCTCGAAAGTTGTAATTTAAGGAAGGTCGACCACGTTGAAATTCATTGTACCACCGCTTTACGGTAGCTAAGGAACACGACTTGTCACCAAACACTCGATTGATTTCCTCAAAACATTCTTTACGGCTTAAGCCACATGTGAAATGGTAAAAAATCACAGCTCGATAATGCTTTTTATTCAATTCCATGATTTCTTAGGGAAAGGATTACTTTATAATTATGTATTTTAAAAACCTTTAAGTATATTTGATAGCTTTCACTATAATTAAACTTGTAAACAACTACGTTAAAATGTCGAGCAAAATTAGTTTGAAAATATCACAGCCCAATAGATAGGCTCAGCGGAAAGAGAACAGCCCTCATATATACGGATAACTCTATTTAAATAAATAACGTAATTTCCTTAATAAGCAAATTTAAATAAATCTAATAGCGATCTTATCTCCATTAGATATTTTTTCGTGGGGCTATTTTAATGATAAAGACAATGAAATTTAAAAAATCTCAGAAGACATGCTAAACGAAATGTAAGAAAATACATTCAACTGTATATTGAAAATAATAATGTTATAGTAAATTTGTATTTTTGACATATTTTTTTAAGTTCATGCTATACATGTACAGTTTGCTGCATTAGTTCATATTTATATTTATTTAATTGTGTTGTTGTAGTATTTACACTTTGGTGGATTATGATATTACAAAATTGTAATGTAGTTTACAATTCTATAATTTAAGAAATCCCATCTACTTTTAGAAGGGGTACAATAGGGATACTCCTCTGCCTCTCCCTTTCTGACGCCCCTGTCACTATATAAAAATATACAGGGTGCCTAATATAAAAAAGTAGTGTATTACAATGGAAAACCATTTAAGCATATTGGGAAATTTTCATTGCTAAAATATAGCCTTTATAATATAAACTTTTTGGTCCATAATAAATCAGAAAATGGGTCTTCTTTTATAAACAATGTGAATATTTTATCTAGTTAAAGTTAATGTATAATAAACAATAAATATATTGAAATAAAGATAAGATAGGAACATTATTATCTGGATAATTCTATAGATATTATTTTAACCACACACAACAATGGTTCCAGATTGAAAAAGATTTGGTTAAATTAGTTTAAGCTAGATTATATTGGGTTAGCTTAAGTAAGGTTAGATTAAATTAATGTAAGCTAAATTGAGTTCACTGAAGTTAGCTTACATTAGCTTAAATTAGGTTTCGTTGGCTTAAGTGAGTTTACATTTGGTTAGAATCTAACCTAATGTAATGATGTAATGTTAGGGTAAGTTCGCTTGTGTCAATGCAATTTCAAGGAAAGCTGAAAAGCAGAAGTATATTTCATAAGACAAATAATTTTTGAATATAATATAGGCGATACTTACTGATAAAAGTTGTATGTTTGTCGATAACTTTATGGGACATACAGTGTATCTGTGTAGGTATGTAGTAAACCTGTAGTTTTACAAAAAATTCTGTATATTTAAATATCTTGTCATTTGCAGGGGTATCATCAGCTGATGATTCTTGTGAAACTTTTAGTAGAGGGCAACATCGACAAGCCATGCATAAAAGAATAAGAAATGAAAATAAACGATATCACACTGCAGGAGTTGTTGATGATATTAAGGTAAAAATTTTATGAACACCTCACTGTTAGGCTGGCATGACACGACGCCGAATTGTGTACAAAATTCTGTGTTCTTACAAAATGTACAAAATTATACACATTCGTGCTCTAAATCTGCAGAATTTTGTTCAGAATCTGTGTCGTATCGATGTGCAAACGAGCAATTTCTTGTGTTCATCAATGATCACAGAGAGCGGAGAGGTAAATGTCTTACCATGCGTTTACGCCTCCGCACCGACGCTAACCACACTTTGTCTTATCCCGCTTGCATCCTTCATTGATGTAGGCTGGTATGACACGACGCAGAATTTTGACAAAATTCTGTGTTTTTACAAAATTCTACCCATTCATGCTCTAAATCTGCAGAATTTTGTTCAGAATCTGTGTTGTATCGATGTGCAAACGAGCAATTTCTTGTGTTCATCAATGATCACAGAGAGCAGAGAGGTAAATGTCTTACGCGTCAATTTCGCCTATTGTGTAG
>JABXWE010007480.1:0-49810 GCA_014611495.1 Limonius californicus
ATTGCAAAAGAGAAACCCCTTCCAATTATTGAATACAACAAGAACATGGGTGGAGTAGACAAACAAGACCAAATGATGGCCTATTTATTACCCATCGCTTCGGAAGACACTATTTTGGTATAAAAAGTTAGCTATTCATCTACTTCAACTCAGTCTATTCAACTCCTATATTTTGTATTGCAAGTACTCTGGGACGAAAATGAATTTTTATGATTTGCGGTTAGCAGTTATTGAAAAATTATTACCAACGCCCTCTGAAGAATGTAGTAAACGTCCAGTAGCAAAGCACATTCCAACTAAAATAAAGACAAATGACAGTGGAAACCGTAGACCTAGAAAGAGATGTCGTCTTTGCAGTGAAAATAAAATTAGAAAAGATACGGTTTGGGAATGTCAAGCTTGTCCAGAAAAACCTGGATTGCGCATTGAGCCTTGTTTTAATTTGTTTCACGCCACAATAGTGTAATTGTTACTTTTTACAATTTTTTTCAGTGTTATTATATTTTCTTCCTATTTTGTATTGTTTTTTATAATGTAATTAGCAATAAAATACAAAATGTATTATTTGACAGTTTGTTATTGGTTTCCCTCCCATTTCCAATTGAAAATAGAACACAGCGCCATTTGGCGTCATACGCAGAATTACGCGAATTTTACGGTATGTGCGCATGACGCCTTTTGGCGCATGTTACTGGAAATCTTAAAACACTGCGCAGCTCCTAGCCATGACCGAGAGGTGACTACACGCAGCGAATGGGTTAAAAGAGTCACATTAAATGGTTGGTCAAGTAGCAGCAAAAAATTGAAGAACTCCATAAAACTATTCAGTCAATATAAAAACGAACTGACGGTAGCTGACGATCTTATATTTAAAGGCCACAGCATTGTAGTTCCAAAAAACATGCAAAGGGAAATATTGAATCGAATTCATTGCAACCATCTAGTAATAAATAAATGTTTGAGCATAGCTAGAGAGTCAGTATTTTGGCAAGGGATGAACAATCAGATTAAGAAAAACCTTTCCCAGTGTAATATTTGCTTAAAATACTCCAATGCACATATATGCATATCGAAGACATCAATTGACATTTTAACCAGCTACTTTCCGACACTGGGTGATAGTATTGCCGTAAAAGATTTTTGTACTAAGAAAATACAAGGAGCGGAAAGAAAAATGGGGCTGGTAAATCTCATTAGAAAAAAACTGAGCAAGAAACGAAGACGAAGTTCCTCGACTAGCGATCAAGAAACGCATTCTTGTTCTGTCTCGTTACCAAATAAAAGCGTTAAAGATACAAGACAGGTGCTGGTGGGTTGGTTTTGCAGTTTAAACGGTAATACACATAAGCAAGTAAGACTAAAACAAGGTGGTGGTACACGAAAGTTAATGGTACACATAAACGGAAGATATAATGAAATATTACTAGCAAGCAAAAGCATTTTCTTCCAAGATGGTGTGTCCTCGAAAGGCAGAGAAGAAAATTTTTCGTTCGCCGTTTGGGACTTTCAACATAATCCGTTGGGAGACCTTACCGTTCAAGAAATGTTTAATATTACAGGACTGACAAGACTAAGGTTTTATCTCGTCTCAACTGAAAAGATAATTGTTTACTGACCGTATTTAATACTAAAAAGACAGTTTGACATACTTAGTAAACCAGGTACCGGGATAGATGGCATTCATAATGGTTATAGATGGCATCTGTAACGGGGTATGATGACTAGCTCGTATTAAGAACTGCATAAAAACAAGTTCAAAATTTGGCATCTTACCCAACCCAGTTTGAGGTAAGATGGAGAGAATGAATCAGAAGTATTTGAAGACTGGCGAAGCCAGCCCAGAGTCGAAAACAAAGACGAAGACTCGTCTGTTTACGAATCACCTTGTAGCAGGGTAACGTTCCGAATCACCGCTCCAAAAACAACCTTTTGGGCTTATCGTCCAATTGCGTTAAATGTCTGTTCCGAAACAGAGCTTTAACCCTCCTTTTTCACACCTATTATTTTGTTACATATTCCTCACAATGGGGTGTGATATACCCCATTTAAAAAAATTAGAGTTTACTTAATTTGTTGTATAATTAAATACTTTTCTGAATAAAAAAAGTTTGTCTTCAATAACAAACAGTTTGTTGTAAAAAAGTATTTAATCAATAATATAGCCTACAAAAATACATAAAAACGCAGCTTTACTTTTTTCCTTATAAATGCCAAATAAAAAATAAACAAAACACAAAGTATAATTTTCATAAACCTTACACATCTACTAATTAACAGTATATATATTGGGTTTAAATCATTTTAAATAAACAAGGTACAGTATGCAGTCAAAAGTGTCACTATTCTCTAGAATCGCATATAACACAAGTCATGGCCCTGTGGTCTTACTTCCAATGTTGGTTCTTGCATGCCTGAGATATCTCTAATGGAATTCTTTAATACTTTCCTTAACGAAGGTGTTTCCAAACTTTTTTTGAAAAAAGGCTCAATTAGCTCGTAGGCAAGGTTGTTTAAAAAAATTCTTCTATTCAGGACACCGCGACGATTTGCAAAATTAAATAATACCAAAGCATTTCCTCCATGATCCAGCATACCAAGAAAAACCCTCATTGTCCAGCGCCTTGTGGCTCGTCCAGTGGTATATTTATGACATAATTTATCAAAGACATCAGTTTCACCCTTTATGCTATTATAATCTAGAATCTTTTGAGGTTTTCCTGAGTCTTGATCCACATCGTTTGAGTAGTGACATGTAGACGTTACCAATACTACCTTATTTTTTTGGCACATAACTCACTAAAGTTTTGTTTTCATCAGGGGTAAATTTTGAAAAACCGTTTTCCTTGCCTATCAAAAATGATGGTGGTATTTCTTTTATTTTTTCTTACCGTGCCCAACATTGTTAGCTTATAGTCTTTATTTCTGCCAGTTCCATGAGCTCGGAGAGTTTTCTGACATAGGTACCATGACGGTACTGGTTCTCTATTTACCATTTCAACTTTTCCTACATATGGTATAGCATCTATCATAGGGTAGGTGGGGGCAAAGCACGGTTCTTTAACAAATGCGGTTGCCTCAACCAGGAGTACTAAGACGGGAGAAGTGCGCGGTGCGGAGACCGTCGAGTGACGTAGACCGGAACCGGGGTGGTAGTAGACCAGTTTATGCAAATTGATGTAGTAGCAGTTTAGTTTGTTTAGTATCCGTGGTTTCGAGTGTTTACCATTGTCACATCACATCTGCATATCGATACGCTACAGTTATTAATTTATTTGCGTTTTCAGTGTTCATAAGACGGTAAGTTAAACATTTTTTCCATAAAATTAATAAAGGTTGCTCTTTTTTATTTGTATTAATTTAATTGCAGGCCAAATGCCAGGCCCACGCTGTACTGTGGCTATTTGCAGTAATATCAAGGAAAGAGCTAAAAAGTCTGAAGAAAAATATTATTTCATCGTTTTCCCAAAGACAAAATTCTTTGTAAAGTTTGGGTACAGAAATGTAAACGAGATGGAAAGTGGAATCCCAATAGCTGCCACGTATGCTCTGAGCACTTTACTAGTAGAGATTAAGATAGAGATCTACATTCGGAACTTCTTAATTTACCAACAAAGACAAAATTGAAGATTACTGTTGTGCCTTCTCTTAAATTATTAAAACCAGCTTCTGCGGCACAATCATCTGTAGAAGAAAATCGCCAGGAATGTATGAAGAAGAGACAGCGCTCTATTTTGGTTAAAGAACTAGTTGCTGATTCATCTGAGCCTCAACAGGGTATAAACGTGTGTGGTTCACAACCCTGAACATGTGAAGATTTTTTAGCTTCTGCGGCGACGTCTCTCGAGACAGAACATAAAGGTTTAAAGAAAAAAATTGAGGATATGCAGAGTCAGCTAGCAAACAAGAAGCTTGTCAAAGAACACGAGAAGGAGGTAATGTCTTTAAGAAAGTCTCTAGCAAAGAATGCGATCTTTATATGATGTCCCATCATTATAACAAAATTGAGGTGACTGACATTGCAGAGTTCTTCGCTAAAGCGTACAATCGCGTCACTTCCAAAGAAAAAGGTGTGAACTGGTATCTTTCCGTTAGACAGAAACGTATTTGGGGAAGAAGAATTTACTGAAAGAAACAATTTCTTTAGATCCGGAGGCCGGAACTAGTAGAGATCCAGACCCATCGTATTTACCAAGCAGAAGCCATGATGAAGTAAATATGGGTCAAGTTACACCGCCACTGGAAGCCTGGAACAAGGAGCCAGGTGCTCAGTCGAAGAGAAAGAGACGTCAACGAAGGACATCTTCCAGTGATAGTTTATCATCAGTAACAACAGAAGCCTACGACGATAACGCAACCGATGATGAAAACAAGATCGTTCAATTAAAGAGCACATCCTTTGAAGACTTTCATCCGACACCCCGATTAACAGAAAAATCACGCCCTAAGAGAAGGAAACAAAAATCTCAAATACTAACGTCCACTCCGCTGCAGGCATCTTTGAAGGAGAAGGAAGAAAAGAGGGAGAAGAAGAAAGTTGACGAAGCTACAAAAATTTATTTCAAAAAGGAAAATCGGTAGGATTTAAAACAACAGCAGCTAAAAAACAAATAAAGAACAAGTTCAAACCTAAACAGTAACATGATGGGGTGCGTATGAAAGAGAACGACTTATGTCCAATATGCGTGGAAACTGGGGCAGCAGATGAACTGTGGTGACGGTGTAGGTCATGTGGCACTTGGCTCCATGCTGCCTGTTCTGCGGTATATCGGCCAGAAGACCTGGATTCGTGTGAAGCATGTGAATAGACATTGGTCGATATTACCCTCCTACATATATGATCGAAATTAGCCGACCATAGGTGGATAATATCGATCAAGTTAAGAGTTTTTTTTATATTTTTAAATTTTTTTCTGATTAAGATACAGAGGATTTATTTGTGTTATTATGTTCTTAAGATAATAAAGTTTATGTTCAATACAAAAAATAACAGTATTTTGTGAAAGTATTGTTTTTGTCTAATATTATCTTTTAAGTGATCGATATTTGACCCCTTTCCCCTAGTCAGAAAAATTTCATAACTCAAAATTGCGGACCTTTGCCCCCACCTACCCTATACCATGTTCTAGAGAGCCATACTCAACTTGCGGCCCGCCAAGCTTTTATGTGCGGCCCGAAACACATTTATTATGAGGAAGGTGAATTTTAACAAATCTGGCCATCGAGTTTAAGAACGAAACGAATCGGGAAGTTATTTTTAAAGAAAAGAGAGAGGGAAAGGAGTACACCGAATTTTAGAAATTAGTCCCTGAAAAATACAAGACTGTACAAAAATGTGCCCACCTGCTGCTCACGTTGTTTGCATTAACGTATCTTTGTGAATCATCCTATTGTTAAATGAAACATGCGAAAAACGTATATAAAAATCGACTGATTCTCACCTTGATGACGTATTGAGGGTAGCATTACCAATTATAAACTCGATTTGTCTGAAATAGTAAACAATTTGTCTCAATATCAAAAATTACACTAATTTTTAAATAAACGGTTGAATACATTTAGGTTTTGAGTTATATTTTTTACATCTATGAGGTATAGTGTGCGATATAATGTTGTGGCCCGCGTAACTTAGCAAACATGTATGTGGCCCAAGGAAAAAAAGGTTGAGTATGGCTGTTCTAGAGTCATTGAGGGGTGTTCCACAAGGCTCGATATTGGGCCCAATACTCTTTAATATATTTATGTCCGATATCCCAACAATACCAGCTGCAAACCTTGCCATGTACGCGGATGACACTGCCATCATCATACAAGACCAAGACATTCATCAAGCAGCTCGCAATCTGCAACTAGGGGTGAATCAACTACATAATTGGTTTGAAAAATGGTGCGTTAAAATAAACGCGACCAAATGTGAGTCTAAAATTTTCACACTTCGCAGACCAAATGATCCACCAAGGATAATAATTAGTAACACGCCAATTGACTGGAATCCTAAAGACAGCGCCGTTAAATACCTAGGCATATACCTAGATCGAAGACTGACTTGGAGCTACCACGTCAACAAAAAATTATCAGAATCATATGCTCGACTGAACCTGCTGTATCCAATCCTCAACCGAAAGTCTACACTAAGAATAAAATGCGGCATACTAATATTTACAAGCATAATTAGACCAATATTCACTTATGGCTGCTGTGTCTGGAGCGCAACATCCAAAACGAACATCAATAAATTGCAAATCCTACAAAATAAAGTATTGCGCACTATCACCAATTCACAATGGTTCGTTAGAAATACACAACTACACAGAGAAACTAACATGCCCACTGTACAAGAATTTATTACCAAGATATCCAAGAAATTTTACAACAATCTAGACTAGACCAATGCAATGGCGCAGTATACTTTCAATTGGGCTCAAAAACACTACACACAAGATTAAAAAGGAAGCTAGCCAGAGACCCGTTGACAAGTGATAGTGAATAATACCCTCTACTTATAGTGAACAGAAGTGAATAATAGTAATAGTAATTAATCATAGTGAACTGATTACCAACCTATGACATTATGTGCTCATAAAACAATTTCAACCAAAATAATAGTAGCAATGCAACCCATTAGTGCTAAAATGATTATTGTTAGAGGCCACACGGACCTCACTCGTTATTAGAAATGTGATATATTCATTCTAACTTTATCATGTATAGCAACCACTGCTGAGCTGGTATAATGTACATTAAAAAAAATTCTTTTACTTAGTAGTCGTAGAAATACAGCCTTCCTAATCATTTAAAAACTTTTGAGGGCGATATTTTGCATCTGAAAATACTTCCTTCACTGTACGTGGGTCCTCACATCACACTAGGTACTGCGTACCAGCATTTATATTTGCCAGTTTAAATTCTTTGGTGCTAAAGAAGGAGCCCGGAGGATCTGCAGTTCAAGGTATAATTTACAATACAGTAATAGCAGAGTAGGTGTATCCATTTATACCCTAAGGTTGCGAAAGCGGGATTGGAGAATTCTGTGTGGTGCGTTGCAGACTTACATGTTTGTGTGTGGTGGAAGCTCAATAGGTAAAGCGCTCTTACCTTCGAACCTCAAGCATAGCCTGAGCTCGTGTCCTTGTTCATGCAAACAGACCGTATAATGCGTAGGAAAATACAGGCAATTAGTGTGACTAGTTTTAAAAGTCTCTCTTACATTTAATTTATAAACACACCAGCATTAGTATTCAACCTTAATTTTGGTAAATTAAAATTGCAGTTGTATAGTCGAAATACTACTCTACTGTCTGATTGTAAGTTTCTTAATTAATATACTTGTTCGATTAAATATGGTTATAGTGTTATTATTTTATTAATTAACGTTGGTTGCCTACGCCATCTTGATTGGAAAACGCCAAGGCGGATGGTGCGCCTTGCTACATGTGAAGGATTCGTATTAAATTAAAATCATTGTCTTTGGATTGTATCAGGTATATGTATTTTCGGTTTGTCTTGTAAATTACGTTACCAGACAATTTACTTAAATTGTGATGAACCGGGTACATAAAACCATCACCATTTAAAAAAGCTTCAAATCTTTGATTGCTGCTTAAATGAATTGGATGACCACAAACATTGTGCACACGCAACATTAGACCACCCTGTACGCTAGAGCTAAAAAACAAAAAAGGCAATCTGTAAGTGCTGGCAACATCAATAAGATCGCGATGGGTTCCCCTTATCGGTCGACATTGCAGCCGCATATTGTGTATAGTTTTCCGTTATTAAAACTTTTATGCTTCCTCAAGAGAGTGTAATAAGAGTTTAACGTTTCCCGCCGAGTCATATGCAGTCGGAAATGTCGACCATTTTGCGAGCAAGCGAGCATAACTGTCACAATATGGCCGCTGACAGCTGTTCTCAACAGCTGAACATCGAAGTAGCGCAAGATTCCATGGCGGACGTGATCGGAAAGCGAAGCGTCCCATAGTTGCCGGAATATTTCAAGACGTAACGCAATAATCCCTAGCTCTGTTTCGTATAACTTGTTTACGACTCGATCTTTATCTTATTTGAGCTTTGTACCTAACGTAGTTTGGCGGCTTTGCTTTGAAATATTGAACGGATTACTGGATATAGCACAATAGACCCGTAGATACAGGGAATTATATCCAACCGCGGAGGGCATTTATTATTTATTTAACGGAGCCAAGTTTACGGCGAAAAGAATCGAGAAGTGCACCGACGGAAACGTACAAGCCGTAACCAGCCGTATGCACGACGTAATCTGGGCAATATGTTTAATATAAACAGGAGGGCGTTGGTTCGCCATTCATATCCTGAAGGATGATCCTCTGATCCAGGGCTATATGAACCTCTCTATATCTGTATCCTCCTTTATTCTTCTGTCTATGTGTATCCGAAGCCGTAATTTGTACAGAGATTGCCTACATTTGTTTGAATTCGCCTATATCTGTTTTGTTGCAAGAAAATTATTAAAACCATCAATCAGATCGACGAAGAACATCGCTCAAAGATGCTTATGTCATTATTTCGCATTCGTCTTTCTTGCCTTCCTTTTTTGTTATTTTATTATTAGGCATCGCGCTTTGCTGAATTTCAGTTAAATGAATTGCTCCGGAAACAATATTTTCTCTCCAAACAGTGACGTTAAATCCGCCGAAATCTTTATTAAATTCCCTATGAAATATCACCGGTTCATCGCGGAGGACTTACAACGATCATTATCTGACTCGGTTAATTTTGAACAGTGTGGTTTGAAAGGTGATTTTCAGGGTTTCCAAATGTATTCTCAACTTCCTCACCCATGTTACATCAAAGCAGTGGCGGTACATACAGTTTGAACATTTTACATCATCTCACATGTGCGTAAAATGCATAGCTAAATTTTCTTTTTAGCTATAAATAATATTTATTTACATTAAGAGTCCGTCGGACAGACAAATGTCAACTGCTGCTTTGTCAAAAATCAACAAACTTCTGTACAAAGATGTTATTTGCATAGATTCTTGTGTAACAACTCAGTTTCAATGTATTCTAATAGCGAGGAGAGTGGTATGATCTTGATTTTGGGTGAATGCAGAGGGGCGACAGACTTTGCAGCACGACGGATACAATGAAATTTGTAGCAATATGGGCCGTTTTCCAAGCCAAAGATGAGGCAACGATATTTCATAACTGTAGAAGCTGAAGCGGCAGTCATCGAGCAACTAACTGATAATTACTATATAAGCCAACGAGCAGTTGCAAGAACAGGAGGCTTTAGCCACAGTTCAGTATTTACCATTTTACAAACAAGCTGATTTTATCCTTACCATGTCACAGCAGTGCAATACCTTCCTGAAGATGATTACCCATGTCGAGTGAATTTCTACCAGTTTTTAAGAAACGAAGTTACTATTGATACACTGCTTTTTGAAATATTTTATTTTCTGACGAAGCGACGTTTTATAACAGTGGGTTTGTAAATAGACACAATTTCCATTTCTATTCCTAAGATAACCCACATTGGATTTGGTAAGCACGCTTTAAAAAAATTTTTACTGTAAATGTGTGGTGTGGTGTCGTTGACAACTTTATATTGGTCCTCACTTATTTGAGGGCAGTTTAAATGGGGAAATACATTTACATATTTAAAAAATTATTTGTCTCAACTTCTGGAAGACATTCCTCTTTATGTTAGACAGCGCAAGTGGTTTCAAAATGACGGTGCATCTGCCCACTTCCATGGAACTGTAAGGAACTACCAAGAATCATCCTTTGTCTCCACGTAATCCGGACTTGACTCAGATTTCTTTTTGTGGAGTAAAGTAAAAATCGACGTCTACGAAACTCAGGAAGACTTCCTTGACATAATTATTGAATCATGTAGGTCAATCACTCCATGCATACTAACTCGTGTTAGAAATTCTATTCTGCGGCGAATTAGCTTATGTGAACAGCAAGATGGACGGCAGTTTGAACATTTATTACGTCATTAATTAATGTTTTTCTTTCCGTTTCTATTTAATTCATTTTTCTTGTTGATTTTATTGGCATGTCAACATATTTTTATGCTATGTTGGTTTCCTCTGTGTTTGTTCAGTTTAAATTATAAGAAATATACATATATTGTAAATGTACATAGCGCAAAGCTGCACCTTATTTATTGGTAGTAGTAAATAGTTTCGTTTAAACCACACAAAAAAAAACAAGAAGCGTGGTCACGAGTCAAACGGCTATATCGTCAAAAATGGTTTCTGATAAAAACCCTTCGACAAAAATTTACCTGATAAGAGAATCCTAGAAACAATTTCCAATATCTACTTTCAAAGAACTAATTCCAGTTTTTCGGTGTGTTAAAAAACTGATAGTGTTTCAAACTCAATTAATGACTACACATTCGGTGAATATAAAAATCCAAAACGCCGTTGATTTTTCCCTCCATAGGTAATATTTATTCACTGCGTGGAGAAAGAAATTGTATTTCCAATTTTTAAAAAATTAACTGTTAAATATTTCTTTCTATTTGTTTACTTGTCAATAAATCAACATGTGTTTGGGATAGGAAATATGTTAGAGAAATAGATAGATTGACTTTAAGTTTTCGTTTCTTGTTAACTGCGCGTGGTGAATTGCGTCCTCAAATATCCAAATCATTTTGATTCAGAAACCGTTTTCTGAGAGCTTTTATTCCGTTACGCGTTTGCATACGAAAATCCAAAACAAAAACCTAGGAAAAATTAAGAAAACGTACGTATTCTTCATATTTACAACTTTTCTAACTGGAATCAATACATTGTATTTTCTTAGACCTACTCTCTAAAAATGTGTTGATTTAAAAAAAAAATGATTTTCAAACATCCAATAAATAAACAAACATATCAAAACGTTTAACATCGAAACCTAGACAACACGGAAGCAGCGACTGAGATTCAGAATTTAGTGCTACAACACATCAAATTATCCCATCTCAACTTGGCATCGGTGAGGTGTCAACATGTAATACTTGCTCTGGAATTCGCATCTATTGGATTTGTGCTTCTACATTAGCGTTGAGGAGAAGCACGGGAATTAGAAGCATGGGTGAAACTAGAAAAAATGTCTTGTCGGAATGCAAATAATTGAGCGCTTTAAAAATGAAACACAATAAGCTTGTCACGTACACGTAGGTGTTATGTGTAACGGACTGTGCTTCTACCTCCCGCCGCCCGCTCTCCACTGTCGGACAAATATACAAGGAGCACAGATTTCAGTACTTTGAACTCGTCGTTCGAGCCGTCCTGATTAAGGTTTTTTGTGGTTTTCCTGAGTCATGTAAGTAAATGCCGGGACAGTATCATCCACCAAATTCCATTATCCAATTTTCCTGATCTTTCCCATCCTTACACTCCCATTACTGACTGAAGAGGGGCTGATGGTTCCGGTGCGGAACCCGACTGAAGCTTATAGGGGCCCGCCTCATTGTGGGGAATGAACCTACAGTGATTTTCTTCTTTTCCAGTGAGAAATCATTTTGTATTTATTTTTGTTCGTTATGGATTGTATAAGAAAAACCAACCATATATTATTTTTCTTTGTGAGTTTAAACCGTTTCCAAATTGTTTACCGGAACGGTGTTCAGGAGAATTCCAGCTTTTACCCGTGATTAGAAGACGCCGGTTGCCATCAGTGGACGAAAAGGCTATTAACCACAGCAGTTAGCGCAGACACATGTAAATAATATCCTTAAGCTAAATTTGAAGGGGATTTTCTAATAGTTACTCGTCGCTGTTCAACAAAAACTACCGGTCACCATGAAAGCTGGATCTTTTTAAGACTTTATTATAAGAGTGGTGGGAAAATGTCTCCCTCCCGAAATAAATACCAAAAAAAGCCCCAAAAAATATCGCAAAAATAATATTTAAAAATAATTAGTTAGGAAAACCCATATCCATTTGTTTTATTATTATAATATAAATCCGCTAACGTTTTTTAAGTTTTAGAATAAAAAATGTTATACATTTTTCTAGTCTATCTGTGTTCAAATCGATAATAAATGAATGTCATACAATTGGTCTTTGTATCAAGGATAAAAACGTTTGAAGCAAACCAACAAAGTTTAAACACACTCTTAGGATTCACCGAGGTGAATGTCAATTGTGAATTACAGCCAGATAAAATATGTCCGACAAATACTTGGACACACAAATAATAATTACACAGATAAATCCTAATGTTTATTCTTTATGAGACGTTTAATTACTGAACAATTAATTACCAACAGCAGAAAAATTTGTATTGTGTAATAGTTCTAAATCTATATTTTAATTAAAAATAGATCTCCTAAGCTCAGTAATTTATATTTTTTCAATTCGAGATGCCCGCCAAGAACTTCTACGAATCCAAAAAGTAGGTATATGGGCGAAGTCATCCGCATATTTGAAACTGCTGGTACGATTTTAAAATTTTAAATGTGAAGGTATATATTACATTAAAAACTCATGGAATTCTTAAATGTTCTTAAAATACCTAAACCCGCAAGCTCACATTATGTATGCCCGTTTGGCAGCACAACTTCCAAAAGGTAATTTGAATTTTAAAACTGCAGCACTCTGGGGCATTGTTGACTGAAGGTTTTTGTGGAAGTCTACGTTAAAAATGAAATCCCATACTATTATTGCAAAATACTGCGGCGTCTACTAAAAGATTTAAAAATAAAAGTGTATGAAATAATTTTGTTTATTTTTTTGTTTAAATTTTGTAGTATATTCAAGTTACACTGATATCAGGTTTAACAACGTACTTGTATAACAAGAATTTGGAAGCCGCTTGTAACTCGGCTTAAAGCACCGGCCGCATGCAGGTAAATTTACACATAGCGAAAAGGCTGAGGTTACTTAGGGACTGTGACTCAAGCAATAAGCTTAAATTCTCTGTTTTTAATTCGTTATTTAAGATTACGCTGGTTAGTTGAACTACTCTTATTTAAGTTAAGCCTACTAACCTACGTATCAAAATTAGCTTGCAGGAGTAATAAGTTATTTTTCAGAGAGTAGATTAGATCGTTGCTTTATGCCATAACGACATAACTTTTTAACTTAAGAAGTAAACCGCTTGAAGCAGTTGTAGATTAACTTATGTGCGTAGTAGATATTTATTTCAACTTCATTTTAAAATGTGGACACCGTGGACTGATAGCGAACATTAAATTCGGCAATAATATATCAAAAGTACCGGGAAAACTGCTTGCTTACGGTAAAACTGTTAAATCAAAGATTGCATGAAGATTATAACGCAATAAAGTGTTCCGAAAGTACATTGCTAGGAATTATTAAACGTATCGGATTTAAATATAAAACTATAAACATATGTCAAGTTATTGTGGAATCACACAGATTACAAGCATCGCACTGTGGGTATCTCCAAAACATATCCTGATACGATTCCACGATATTGTAGAGAAAAGTTGGACCGACAATTCCAGTCAGTGTAAAATAAATACGCCAGAAAAATAGTATGTTTTTTTATAATTATAATTATATGTTGTAATTTTATTATTAAAATATTCACACCTAAATAAAATGGATATTTGACAGTGTTGAACTTTCAAATGAAATTCCTAAAGCCGGGTCTCTTATTTTAACTGCATTGCCAGTCACCCTTCGGTGAGGCAATAATGATATATCTTAAAGGAAACAACACTTGCTTATAGAAGGATTTATAAATAAGATTTTCCTTTTTGGCGAAGTCCTATCAGAATTTTTAGAAATTTTTAAACTTCACATAATAATTTTTCTATACGCAACACAGTGTAGTATTTGATGGAAACTTTAACATGCTTTACAGCTGTTAACAGCAAGTTAATATGGATTAAAAATCAAATATAATAATAAACTACATTCGTGAAAATGACACCAGCCTAAACTTTGAACACAGCTATATTTCGCTTATGCGTGTTCGTGGAAAAGCCAAAACGGTTTCATCAACTTTTATAAAACAACACATTATTATATTTAAAAGTTTTATTTAAATTTCAGAATGAAAGAAAGTATGTTCCCGTGTAAATTATATTGAAAATAAAACTTTGAAACTATAAAGCGGATTTCGATATGTTTATAAATAACGTGGTATTGCGATATCATTCCTTATCGGAAGGTTCAAACAAAGCAAAATTATACGCAGAAAAAGATTATTATTTGAGGCGTGAGGCTAGACGAAGCCTTTCGCTCAGTTTTTGGGTATTATCCACTGTTCTGTAGCACCTGGAAATCAATAAAGCGCCAGAAGGGTAGAACATTTAACTTTACAAACCATTGGTACTACGTAAAATCTCTCTTGTACTACCGCACAATTTAAAGGCTATTAATTTCTGCACAGAATGGTGTTAATGTTTGATCTACATTTACGCAACCATTTTTCATTAGAAACTGTTGTCGAGTTCAAGACGGAACAAAGGAAGCAATCTCTGGTTATCTTGTCCTCTCATCCCGTTTCCTAATCACTTTTTGGAAATTCCCTACACGTTGTGTTGCTAATTTAAAGTCTTGAGGCGACTTTATCATAGCGCCGTAGATTGATGGGACGTACGAAGGCTGTGTTCGATTTTTTGCTAGCGAATGCTGCCTAATAAAGAAGTATGGTAAACTCATGCATAGAGCAGCGTTTCGGTTCAACAAGTGGTCGTAGACTATTGGAACAACAAAAGAAAACTTAATATCTTTAGCAAACAGCGCGAGCTCTTACAGACCAAGAGGGAGAAGTATGCGAATTCTTCCGGCGCGAGCGTTTCCCGGGGGCGAGAGAGAGAAGGCGGGATTGCTCGAATATGTCTTAAACGGGTCACTCCAAAATTAAGACGGATAAGTTGGAATCTGATTACAATGGTAATTGAGTCAGATTAGAACTGGAACACCATCCGGAACGAGCTCTGCTTAACTATTCTAGTCAATTAATAGTTCAATCTCTATGCAATTACAACACGGAAAGCAGAGCTTTACTCTTGTTAACAACACTAATTCAATCTACTGCCGGACAAACAAAAAACGAGAAAATACGTGTAGTTCGCTTGTTTCATTAAAGTCCATTCGAGCGGAAAATAAAAGTAAAGAAAACTCCATGTTTGCTATTGAACAACAAGGAAACTGCGAGCTCTCCATTTTGGAGGACTCCTGCTAAGTAAACTAATAAAAAAATAGAAATAATAGGGCGTTGTTGTATTAAATATTGAAAAGATTCCTACAACTACATTAATTCAATGCGGTTAAATTAATTTAAGTTATCTTTGATAGCTGTCTCTTAGGAAAACAATTTGCATTCTAGATATGCATGTACAAATTATGTAATTAAACATTTAAGCTATCTAAGAATAAAGACAATCAATTCCAAAACTTTTTGTAATCCAAATAACTTGCTAGAAAAATGTAAAACATTGGCGAACACTTGACTAAATGGACTTATTGGTTTCGTATTTACGACAACGCTTGCGTGTAACACAGTAACACATACAGTAAACATTTACGAAGAATTTTAAGTGCATTTAGCTATACAATGTGGTTTTATTAAAAATACACAGAACTATTAGATGACATCACGTAGCTAGATAAACAGATACCTATTTTTTCAAAGATGAGTTTAAATTAATTATTTAGCAAAACTCATATTAAAAATATGTTGAAGTTCGTGTACTGGGCTACTACGGCAAGTACAGATAACGTCGCAAGCGCGTATATTAACATATACAACAAAGTCAATATGATTAAATCATGAATTTAAGTGTTATGTATGACAACTTTTCCAATGAATAGACAATAGATGGTGCCCAATATTTACAGTTTTCTATGATTGTGAATAGCAATATGTATCCAGGGACGTCAATATGAATTGACTTTCAATATGCAACAATGTATAAAATGAAGAGCAACTGAGTTGTACTCATCGCTAAAACAACGAACAATTTTAGATTTGAAAATGTCCTCTTTATTGAAAACATATTACAATTTAGCCATTGGTGGATTCAGGAGGGGAACGATGGGGGGCAATATCCTCTATTTCACACGGTTGCCTATGAATGCTGCTAAAAAGTCAACATTTACTTTGCGTTTTGTACTTTTTTGTGGCCCTGTACTGTACAGTACAATTTTAAGCAAATTACTTTATGCTTAATGCCATGAGCTTCAGTGATACTATTTTCCGATTGGAGTATTTCTTTCCTTTACATGCATATTCCACCCGTAAAAAATATTGCAATCGCATTTTTCGCATAAAAATTATTTTAAGACTACCATCACTTTAAAAACTACATTGGTCAGCCTATCAAAAGTGATGATTTGTGGCATCCTACTCAGCAAGATTATGTTAAAAATATCCCCATGGCCAATTATTTTCTTAGTTTGCAGTGTTTATCGTCCACAGAATGTCGCTTTCTTATAAACGTTATTGTACTGATTCTACTAAAGAACATTTTGTTAAAACCACCTTTTTTTGAGAGAGCTGTCAACGAAAGCGTGGAGTGTAATCAATGGATTCAGATTGTTGGGAGTGGTTTCAAATAGACAATGTGTGATCCTAAACATATGTGAACTAGTTACAGCTGAGGCTATTTAACCCCTAAATCACCTAGTAATTATTTTTCAAATTCGACACCGTTAAGGAGATAGAGGTCTTCAAAGTTTTTTTACATGACATCACTAAAATGTGAATATCTTTTTTCTTTCTATCCCGATTCTGCTAAACTTTGTGGTTTTAGGCCCGTATGGCACGGCACAGAATTTTGTACAAAATTAATTCACTAAATTTTGCATAAAATTCTGTCAAACACTTATTACACGGAACAGAATTTTGTGCCGCGTCATACAGGCTTAAAACCACAAAGTTTAGCAGAATCGGGGTAGAAACAAAAAGATATTTACATATTAGAGATGTAACGTAGAAAAACTTTGAAGCCCTCTATCTCCTTAACGGTGCCGTATTTGAAAAAATAATTACTAGGTGATTTTGTACAAAATTCTGTCTGTGAGCATGCAAATAGGTGCAAATTACTTTGACATCTGTGAGCAAGATGTATGGAAACCAAACTCCACCTCCTTTGTATGGTGTTGTCACTTCCTAATATTTACATTGTTGACCGGGGGAGGCAAAAATGTTGACCGGTAGATGGCAATAGGATCGCTAAGGTACCTCAAATTTGACAACCATGTCAAAGTTTATGACAATTCGATTGTCGATTGCAAAATACCGCTAAAAAGTAGAAAAACGAAGCAATGTCTAAATTAAGTTTAATTACTTCATAACTTCTGTATTTGATTGTGTTGTCTATTAAATAAATCTATGTTGAACCGTCGTGTATCAATGACTAAAATTCAATTATTTATATAATTGGGAAATAACTATTTTAAGTAAATGATTCAAATTTTAAGAGTTATATTATCAAATGATAATGAACAAGTACATAACATTTTCACAAACTAATTAAACAACACACCCTAGTAGAAGTTTGTAATTTAAGTAGCTGAACTTATAATATAAAATATATAAAACACGGTACAAATTGAATATATTTATTGATTAAAAGTTAAACTTCGGCTGCAGATCGACTTGTAATTATTTACCCCCGGCATTCACCTGTACGGATTAGGAAAACTGCAGAAAACCTAGTTAGAATAATGTATGTATCTTGTAAGTTAGCTTGCTAGTAAAATTGAAACGTACAATGAATTAGTAAAACCAACAGGATAATGCAAAGGAGGAAGAAAGAGACCCAGGATATAATCTTGCAGGAGTGCCGGCCAAGCCGGGCACTAGAACTGCTAGTGGATAAAAAGATGAGATCTGAGAGACACTGAAAAGTAGGTAAATATTACACTGAATATTCCGATTATATTCAAAAAATTTCTTTACAGATCTATTAAAACCAGTTAACATTATAGTGAATATACAAAATTTAAAAATAAAGGTTTTCCATAGCAAACACTTAAGAGTTCTAAACCAGTTTGGACAATTTAGCACGCTCTTGCCGTTCGATTTTTCTGCAAGCCTTTTTCGAGGCTCTCCTTTGCAACAGATGTAACTCTTATCATTAGAAAGTCAAACATTACTTGTTTAATTACATGTTTCTTATGATTTTCACATCCTACATATTTCTAACAGTGCATTTCGTTTCAGATCTTTTTTAACAATATCTTGGATAATAATTTCAATATTTTTTTAATACTGTTAAGAGTATCATGTATGGAACTTTTAAAGAACTTCTTGACTTTACTTGAATGAAGTCGGCATAATTCTCATATCCAGTAAACACGAGTGTACGAAAGCAGGACCGAACAACATTTTTGTTTTATATCGGCGGGCAATATAACCAGAAACATATACCTACAAACGCTTCTGAATTGTCAGAAAATGGTAATTCTTTAATCACAGCAAGTATGTCAACATCTACAAGTTTTTTCAAGTATTCGTTTTTTAGAGAGTCATCAGATGTTTTGAGAATGACTTTGGATTTCACCAGACATTTTAACATGTTGCCACCTGTAATATTACTACCCCTAGGTGGCTTTATTAAGGAATACAAGGACATCAGTTTAAAAATCTGAGCTACTTGATAAGATTCGGGATGAGAACTATCACCACAAGCTGCTCTCATTAATCCAAAGAAGTGCTAAAAGTATTAATATTATTTTAATGTTGCTATATAATACCTAGGTTTTTTTTTTATCTATTTTCGAGCCGATTACACCAACAAAACTTAAAGAGTAAATTTTGCGTAAGGTACAAATTCAGATTATTTATACCATTATTTCGCTGTGTTTGTATTTTAAGCCAGATTAATTAGTTTTCAAATTGAATGGGTGCAATTTCTCTAAATATGAATATTATACGAACTTCAAGTGGATCTTGGGTTATACGAGCTGTCATTAAATATTTATATCCTAAATATGTAACTAAATATTTGGACTATTGTCTATTGTAGCATGTACAGTAGCCAAGAGTCCTCCTGATATAGATTTACTTAGATAATAATTAATGTCAGCACACTGTTCCCATAAATTTAAGTATGTAATAAAATCGTCGAGTATCTAAAATGTTTGTTTTATTAACTAAGTACAAAGAGGGTACCTATGTCTTTTTAAAAATTGTCGAACTTTGCATGTACGCTTTGACTACTATAGAGAAATCAGTGTTATTGCTGCTTATATATGATGCCATTGTCGGTTTTTTATTTTTTAACATTTTCTGGAAAAGAAATGATTGAAAAATAAAAAATTCGAAAAAATGATAATGTCTTCTAAAAATATTCTTTTACTGTATATTCCACTGTTACTTCATGAACGAGAAAACTAGGCAAAGTTTTGTAAATTAGAGAAGTAGACTTTAGAATTTGTATAGCTAGCTTCATTATTAGGATTGTCACTAAAAAAGGTACTCAGAAACTGCATACATGCGAACTTAAAAGTTTTGTTTAATGTCAGTGATAACCCAAAAGACAGTATGGCAATGGCACTGAGTTGCTTACTGCACACGTAATCTTAGTGGACACCCTCTACAGTTTTACGTTTATATAAATATGATTCATTTTATATTATAGAAACATACTCCATATTTTTCCGAATTTAAGTGAAGAGCATGTTGATGATTATTTGAATTTAAAACGTCACTCAGTGCATTGAGTCTATGACAAAACTACGGTGTTGCTGCACTGTCTTCTAATCTAAATACATCTTTGTATTTTGTGTAATAAAAGGCAAAGATTGTTTTAAGTAAAAATATAATTACTTACTTTTGGAGCACTAAATAAGTTTTGCTTATTTCCGCATAATAAACATTGCTTTATTATAATATATTACTAATACAACAAGAAAGTAACTTAACTAATTAACTGAACTAAATATATTAACTCGCTAACTAAGTTATTTCAGCAAATTAAATGATACTTTTAGTTGAATATTAACCAGACCGCCATAATTTAAGGCGCGAAAATTAAATTTGACGTTTCAATGTATCGAACGTTGCTGCTGCCATCTAGCGGCCAACATTTCGTTACGCCCATATCAAACTCAAGTCACAACACCATACAAAGGAGGTGGAGTTTGGCTTCCATGCATCTTGTCTGTGAGAAAACTGTCAAAATAGTCATGTGACTGTCAATAAAGTAGAATCCAATCAATAGTTTATAATATTAGGTTAATACATAAGTTCGTAGAGCTTTTATTTATTTATTTTACATGAACGCGGGACAAAGCAAACAAGTTGCAGCTATAAAGAGCGCGAGCCTGATAAGAGAAAGTGCGGTTAGCGTCGGCATGGCGGGGTAAACACATGGTAAACATATTCTTCTCTGCCCTCTGTGATTGTTAACAAACACTAAAAATTGCTTGTTTGCGCATGGATGCAACGCCGACTTTGTACAAAATACAGTAAATGTTAGAACATGAATCTACAGAATTTGTACAAAGTTGTGCTGTATGGCACGATACAGAATTTTGTACAAACAACAAAATTCTGAACAAAATGTTGTACAAAATTCTGTGCCGTGTCGTGCAGGCCTTCGAAAGCTAATGGCCCAAACTAAATTTCCAGAGATGTATAACTGAATGAGAAAAGTAGATGACATCTGACCCAGAAGTAAAGAATTAGTTAAAGCGTGTATTAGGGAATATCGTGAGCACGAGATTCTTAGCCTAATTGTTTTTGTATCTTCAGAACTAGTTCTCTGTTTTTAAAAAAATACGTCTTTATGATATTTTTCGAAAATTTAATATTTAAAGAGTTGCTTAACAGAGTTTTAAATAGAAATATAAATTTAAACGTATACACCTAATTTACAAATTTTTAACCAAAGTTTTCGCTTCTGGGTCAGATTTCAACCACTTTTCAGACTCCATCGTAAATTTTCGTGACTGGAAGTGAAACTTGGACTGTTAGCTTTCCAAAAAGACGGAGTTAATCAAAATGTAACTAGAAACAAAAAAAGGAATTTACAACTTAGTGAATTGATGTAAAAAAACCCCAGATCACAATAACGGTAATAAATTTAAAAAAAAATTATTAGTTCATTTAGGGGTTATATAACCTCAATTGTACCTTAAAGTTTTTCGCACATATTTAGAGTATATTAAAAACGAATCTGGAAAATAATTCTAGCAGTGGAACAGCTGTGTATACGCACAACATTAACTTTCGAAGGTCGTCAGTCGATCTAAGCGTAAATACTTCATAAAAACGTGGTAACTACTAATTTTTAATTTACCATTGTCATATTTGTTAATTAATTCAAATTATTTTAAAGTTTCTAATATTTATTTGGTTATTTGAATCTAAATAGCTACATTACTGTTAGTTAAAACAGCTTCCATAATTTATTGATTTTTGATTTAATATTTTAGGGCTATGGAATGAATTGCAGAAACATTTCTTTCTGTTCAACATACAGGGTATCGCAGGATATATATGACACACTTACAGGTAGGTCAATATGTAACCGACAAGAAAATGTTTTGAACAAAAGTTAATTAGTAAATAAGTAAAATACCAACCCAACGGCAACCAATTATATAGAGAAAAATCATCTTTTCAAAATAGTTAATAAGCAGTACTTCACATTAAGAAAAAAAATTAATCAATTTCAGAATTAACAAATAAAATGTAACGTATCATGTAGGTATATTGTGTTAACTATAGTTGACGTAATTCTTTACTTTTGTTTTGTGTACGGATTATTTGGAATATTATTACAAGATAACCATACAAAAAAAACCTTTATTTTCACTTTTAGCAGAACCATTATTAAAATATAGTGTAGCTTGCTTAACATGAGCACGACTACAACCAAATTCCGGCTATAACGAACATTTAGGAAGTTAGTTTTGAATTTGCATTGTTTACTGTATTCTATCTCCCGTTTGTAGTGAAAACAAAAAAATTAATACATATTTAACAAATTGTAGCCTTTGAGGTTGTAATTCAAATAAAGCATAAATTTTCGACTTGCTGATTGAAAGTTTCAGTTTGTGTTGGTATTTTTGTACTTCGTAGCAATTCACCTTAGATAATCTTTGAATTTATTTTCAGAGTAATGCTACTTTTTCATAAAATTGTTATAGATACTGCCAATATATTTAATTCAAGAAGACATTGACGAAGCAGTTCTAAAGTTAGTTAAATTAGCACATTTTTGATGTAATTAAGCTGTTTTGATAATTTATACTTTACTGATCCATATATCGAATTTTCTATGCGGTAAAGAGTTTGTTTGCGGTCCATTTGTCACTTCGAGGTATGCAATTACGACCGTATTTGCTTTTCTTAAAGTAGTAGATAACGGTTGTTTTAAAATTGAAGAATCTTTTAATATTATTTGTTTTCGTGTTTAATTAGGTTATAAACATTGGGCAGTAATATTTATTTTTCAAAATTATAGCCAAATAGCTATAACAATAAATAAGATACATACAGGGTGTATCAGAAATAGGTACAAATATTAAATCCGATGGTAGATTATAATATATACAAACTAGAAAAAACATTTCTTTGGCAATGGGACCCTTAAGATATGAGAAAATAATAAGTGAAAATTTGACCCAAAATTGTTTGAGTATCGCAGTACCGATAATAACAAAAATTTGAGTTCAAAGACATGTTACGCAAAGGAGAGTAAGATAGAAGTCCAAAAAAATTTCTTATCACCTGCCACAAACCAATACTATTAGGTAGGTCAGTAATTTCTATTCAGTCTGTTGTTGTTATCACAAGCCAGACAAGTTTTTACGTGTTTGCTACTTTGGATTTACTTTACAATTAGGTAATAACCTTCTACAGCTTAAATGCATTTTCTACTTATCATCAGCAGTTCTCAAACAAAATTTTATTTTACTTTTTAATTCAGAAAAATGAACTTAATGATTTGAATGAACCATTGAAACATGAGCCAATCTATTAGTGGTTTACATATTTGTACCTATTTCTGATACACCCTGTATAGAAGGAACCTTGTAAACTTTGAAATTAATTCTATTTCATAAAATAACCCACCCCGGCGTTTAAATATTTTTAAAAAGTATTAGAAACAGATGATTCTTTAAATTTCGAAACGAGAAATATGCTTTTTTCTCAATTTAAAATATGATTTATATAACTTAAACCGCTATTTTGATATTTTAATGTGCTCCTAATATTTGAGACCGGATAAAACGTTACATAATTAGTGTACATATACCGTTGCAGATTATTGGCAGGATGGCAAAGTTTTGACCTGTGTTGAATACCAAGCGTTACGGAATTGAGTTACGAGAGGTGCACTAACCATTCTTCAAATTTGGTGTCAACAAACAATTGATTAGATATTGTTCACAAATTCGAGAATGTTCAACTGACATTGATTAGTAACATTGGGTGGCATTCGGATGTAACGATACATAGATAGGCACGCATTTACATGTTTAGTCACGACAGCAATTTATATTTATGGGGCTGGTAAAAAGCGTTTCACATACATACTGTAAAGCTTACATAAAGTTATGTCGTTTTATTAATTTATTCAGGAAAACCGACACGGACATACGTGCTGACTAAATGTTACAAATGCTGGTTTACCTTGTAGAATAAATTAATGCCATTTTCAACCGGAAAAGGTAAGTAAAACGATTTTTCCAAAATCCTAAACAACCGTTTGATAGAACTACCCGAATGAATTAGTTAATCCAGCAAAACAGAATTAGTGCTTCTAATCAACGTAAATTAAACTTCCAATTAGTACACCGGATATAATTGCTTTTGATCAGGTTCAATGTTGTACAAAGGACGCAACTTAGCTTATAATAGGTCTGAGAAAATTCTAAAACAAAAAACATTTCGTCATTTATTACTATTTTTACGAAAATAAAATCTTAGCTGTAGACCGTTCATAAATAAATGAAATTTAAACAAGGTTTGCTAAATAAATGCATAGATAATTACAGTGAATGTATTACAATGCTCCAGGTAAATGCATGCAAATACATCTACATCGAACTAATACATATGCGAATACTAATCAATACGCGTTATCCGGCGCAAAAAGGAATTGGAACGAACACAATGCACCTTTTAATAAATAGCGTTCGCGAAGAGAATATGAGGAGAAATTAATAATCCGCTTTGTCTTTGCAATTTCATTCTATTGTTAAAAATTCAATAGAAACCAAACACAGATAAGACCACAATGTCCAAATCCGTTATTAAGTTGCTGAATGATGACAAAGGTAAGAATAGAAAAACTCTAACCGTGGATTGAAATCACAGCATTAAATTAAACATGTGGTGAAAAACGTACCTTGCAACTAATCAACAAACCATACACAATAAAATTTTATATGAAAATGTTATATAAGAATTAACAGTTTATAATGAAATAGATTACTCAAAATCTAGCATTTTATGTGATACTTGGGATTAATAATTAGTCATTTTAAATCAAACATGTAATCAAACACAACATTTAAATGAGAATGTCATATCCAAAATGTTAACATAATCAAATTTTAAACTACATTTATGGTCAACAATCGATTATTTTAAATCGAATGCGCTAAACTAAATTAAACTTGCAATTAATATTAACCCCAAAGTCAAATTTGAAACATGTTATGTTCATCTGATTTTGCCGCTTCATCTGAATTAAAGTCAAAATTTAAATGCCGCTCTGTAGTCAATTTTCCACCTTTACTCGGCCCGGTCACTCGATACCATCTCGGGACCGTTGATAAAATAAGAAAAAGAGTGGACGCTAGGTTTTGGGAGTGAACTGACGTGCTTTCTTTTTGAAATACCGGGTTGTGCAGCAGTTCTTCTGCTAAATGAGTTATCGTTTCGTTTTTTGCCTTAGGCAAAAGAATCTTCGACCTGTGTCGGATTAAAAATATTAGCAGAGTGTCAGCTTTGTGCAAAGACAATTCAGTGGAATTGTTTTTTTGACTTGTGTCGGAATAAAGCTTCCAACCCCGTTTCCGTCGTCTCTGCAGTTACTAGAGCCCACCCCGTACATCGTCGGAGAGTTGGGCGTCTGAAGCTCCCGTTTTTCCCGTCGTTAAAGAAAGTCCCGTCCCGTGGCACTGTCTCCATTCGATCAAGTTTTCAGGGGTGTGCCAGCGAATTTTTCCTGCTGGCCGAAGATTTCAGGAACACCGTAGTTGTGCCTCTCTCTGTTCCCTACCGAACAAAACTAAGGTAGGCGAAATTGTTAATTGTGTCGAGTTCCATTCGCCAGTTTCAGGTTTCAGTAGCCAATTGTTATTTTCTTTTTTCTGCTAATTGTAGAAAGTAATCATAAATTGTATTTTTTTTGTAAACCCAGACGCCTCTGGCTGCGTAGATTTGTTTTAAGAAATTAAATGCCGTAAGCCAGGGACGGCGAGCCTCGGTTTGAACGTTCAATTAACCATAAATATTACGATCATAAATATTACCATTCTCAATGTAATCGTTATATTTTTTGTATCATGTGTCAGTAATTTAATAGAATTCACCATGTCTTTTATTTCTTTGTAATTTTATTGTAATGTGCATGAACTTTGTAAGCTTTATATACAGGAGGAGGCACAATAAAGGTGAGTTCGATTCCCGTAAGCTGCTGGCTTCTCGGCCTTCCACGAGAACTAGTAATCTGCTGTGATTTGGAAAGTCGCGTCCGTTAACTTTGACCTTGTTGGACTGCTACGTAACTAAAGGTACAGCTTCAAGTTACTTCAAAATTACATTGTACCTTGACCTATCCTCGGACCATACGTCTCTTATAGCTATTACATAGAGTGCGAAAGAAATCCAAAATTATACAATAACAAAACGGACTGGAGTTACTGCAGAGACCTCATTCAAAACCGCTTGGACCTGAAAATTTCGTTTCAAACTAAGAAAGACCTTGGTCTAGCAATACACAACTTTACTAAAATAATCCAAGAGGCTATCGCGGAAGCAACACTAAAATTTTCCAGCAAAAGACAACACGAAGGCTGCCCTATAGCAATAAAAAGGAAAATAGCTAGAAAATCGGTTAAGACGTATCTGGCAGAACACAAGGCACCCATCCAATAAAAGGCGTTACAATCCAGCAATAACAGAGTTAAAACTTCTCATCAAAGATCTGAAAAATAAAAGCTTCCAAGAACATTTCACAAATCTGAGCGCAACAGTTGACACAAATTATTCTCTCTGGACAGCAACCAAAAGAATAAAAGTCCAACGACAGCCTATTCCTCCCCTGAAAACACCAAATTGATCATGGGCGCGTTCCGATTCAGAAAAAGCAGACCTCTTCGCCCAGCACCTCGTGAATGTTTTTCAACCGATTCAATCACAAATTCCTATTGAACTGGAAGCTGCAATACCAGACTCTCTAAAAATACCATACCAACTAACACTGCCCACGGACTGCTTAACAGCAAAGGAAATTTAAAACATGGTCAGGCACCACCTAAACCCCAAAGAAGCTCCAGGCTTTGACTTAATTACTGGGAAACTAATCAAAGAACTACCGCGCAAAGGCCCAGTGATGCTAACCACGCTATAAAATGCAGTTCTGAGATTGGGTTACTTCCCAATGCAATGGAAAGTAGCGCAGGTAATACGGAGCCCCAAACCTGGCAAACCTCCAAACGAAGCTGCCTCCTACAGACCTATTAGTCTACTGTGTGTAGTCGGTAAAGTTCTGGAAAAACTCCTGGCAAGAAGACTAACACCCATCTTAGAAGATAATAACGTAATTCCAGACCATCAATTTGGATTTCGGGGAGACCAATCGACTGTACAACAGGTCCACCGTCTCATCGATAATATAAATCCAGCCTTCGAAGAGAAACAATATTCCACAGCCGCCTTTATCGACGAAAGTCAGGCTTTCGATAAAGCTTGACATGCAGTCTCCTGCACAAACTTAAAAAAAATTCTCTCCCACTCCCCCTACGTTATCCTTAAATCCTATTTGGAGCCAACCATATTTCCATGTAAAATTTGACCAACATCAAACTGACCTCCACCCAATCAACTCAGGGGTGCCTCAGGGCGTAGCGTTGTTGGCCCAATTCTATACCTGATATACACAGCAGACATTTCAATAAGTCAGCACTCCCACACTGCTACCTGTGCGGATGACAAGATCATCATGGCAAAATCCGAAGATCCAGTACTAGCTGCTTATCTCCTCCAACAGAGGTTAAACCAAGTAATCCAATGGACCAGTGGATGGTGAATTCAACTCAATGAAGCCAAGTCCTTTCACATCACGTTCACCAAGTGCAGAGGTAGTTCACCACCAGTCTTCATAAACAATATCCGATTAATCCAAGTAAATGAAGTAACATATCTGAGCTTACACCTTGACAAAGGGCTAACTTGGAAATCTCACACGTGATAAAAACGTGAACAGCGTTAATGTTTAATAAGCATTATTGGTTACTCGGCAGGAAATCCAAATTATCCCTAACAAGTAAGCCCGCCGTCTACAATGCAATCTTCACACCCATATGGACGTATGGTATCCAGTTATGGGGTACAACAGCCAACTCTAATATCCAAATCATCGAGAGATTTCAATCCAAAATGCTAGGTACCATGTGTGATGCCCCCTATTTTGTAAGAAAGAAAGATAATTTAAGTGACTTAAAAGTTGACACCGTAAAAGAAGTGATAGTGAAGTTTAGTAAGAAGTACTGAAGAAAACTAGAACATTGTCCAAATGCTTTGGCTCTTAACCTACTTGATAATTGTAAAAGCATAAATAGACTAAATACATTAAAAACATACAAACCGCTAGAACTACCGCATAGATTCAATTAACCACTAACACCGGCTCCTGTATTGTATTCAACACAGTATGTACAAACTTATAAGTTGTAAATCGTTGGAATTAAACCACCCCACTGTCTCATGCTCTCTATTTACTAACATATGTCTTGCTTATTGTTAAATACAGATTGCTAAAAGAAATCAAATTTTAAAAAATCAAAAAGCAACTGTAATTACTTTTTAATGAATTATGCGATTAAAAATAAAATATATTAAACCGACCACCTATATGTAAATTGTTTTAAATGAAACGTATCATAAAAAAATTAAGCAAAATCAGAAAAAAAGTAGCAATTTTGGTAGCATCTACTATCATTGGCGTATTTCTGATACTAAAGCTATCTGCTGACACTAGAAAATGAATGTATCAGGTGTTCGAAAAATTGGGAACAATATTTGGGGAACATACTATACACACCAGGATGCGCAATGCCAGTATACTCATATCTGGAAATAGTTACAAATTTCATTTGGTAATTCAAAATTCTCCCCATGAACTTGTGTGGAACATGCAAGACGCGTCATCATCGATTGTCGAACACGTTCTAAAATTCCCGTAATATAGTATTCCATTACAGCAGTCCACAATTCGTTGACGCAGAGCATCTACGCCATTAAAGGGGGTTGGATAAACTAGGCTTTTTAAATGGCAGCGGATTTAAATCAGGTGAATGTGGCGGTCACACTCCTAGAACACCGGAGAAATCCAAATTGTCTACTAAACTTACCTGCAAATCTAATCCGCAAGAGGGATATTGCAGAATTGTCACCTGCGTCAGCCAAAAATATTATAGTCACCATTACCTTAATCTATAATACATTACTTATAACTGTGCAGATGGACAAGGACAAATACAAAGGAATAGTTTAAGTATTCATTTAACACTTGAAAATTTAAAAGAACAGCAATAAAAATACGCATCTTACAAACTTTACGAAGTACACATATTTATTACAACTAGCCAAACATATGTCTAACAAGTTCATTTATTTTGATAGCCCTAACACGATGAGAAATACGGCATACAAAGTCAATTAGTTGAAATTCTTTATCGATTTTCAATTTCTCAGTTTACTCATCAACAAAACTGTCTCCTATTTAAAACCTTTCCATCATACTTTTTGTTTCTACTAAGCACACTTGTTTACTTTATATAGGAGTCGACTTCCAAACTGTTACGGTTAAACACTGATTTAGATTTGGATGGAGGTGATAAAAAAATAAATTATATTTTGAATAGAACACGTACACGTTTGCTGTTCTTTGTAAGGAGGAAGAATGTTCAATTCGCATGCGAGGTGGAAATACCGTATATATACTCCTCCAGTCTTGAGGTTCTGCATGATTTTCTTAGATAATCCATCCCTACTATTTCCAGTTTTCTCTTGTTTTTATCACTCATCTGCCAGCATTCAGATCCATACGTTGTTATGGGCTCCACAAGAATTTTGTAAATCATTAATTTTTCTTCTAATTTTGATCTTTAACGACCAAAGTAGGGAATTTAATTTTTGTACTGCTGCTCTTCCTTGCGTGATTCTTCTCTTTATATCTTCGTCGCCATTTTTTGTTATAATAGTACCCAGATATTTGTACTCGTTGCATTGTTCAATAGTTCCATAGTCTGTCTCTATACTTTCTGCTTCTTCTCCTGTCACCAAATGTTCGGTTTTGTTAGTATTCATCTTCAATCCCCATTTCGCGTATTCATCTACTAATTTTCGTAGCATGTAATCGCTATCATCCCGATCGTTGGCTATAATAATTTGGTCATCGGCAAATAATAGGCTATATAAACAATCCCCTCCTATTTTTATTCCCGTTCTGGAACATTTATTACTCCAGTTTGACAGAGCTTCTTTTATATATATATTTAAAGAGCGTAAGGGATAAACAACAACCCTGTTTCAGCCCCTTTGTGACTTCAAAGTCCTGTGACTGCCCGTTAATCTGTTAGGCAAAAAGTGGAGTCCTATCAGCAAAATAGTGTTTAATTCCGTGTCTGTTCTTTTTCCGACGTGGGTATATTGGTATTTTTTTCTTGTCCTGGTGTGAACATCCTCTATAAGCTCAATCATTTAAAGCTAATCAGTCTAATTAAAAAAACTAAATTCCTTTTGTAGAGTATAAACAATATATTTATTTTATATTAATGTTAGTATTTTGGAAAATTATAAAAGTAGTATTCTTTACAATATTATTTTTATCTAACACTATCAATATGTCTTTTTCGTGATGAAAAATCACATATTGTAAATGTGATCAACCAGGTCAGCCAAAATCAAAGCAAAATTAACTTTCTTTTACGTAATTAAATATCAGATTTTTTATGGATTACATGAAAGAAAATTAAATTTAACGAAAACAGCACGTTAATCGATGATTAATGGCAAGGTTTCAGTTGCAGTTACATCATGCTTTCTGTTTGTAAACAGTATTGAATATTTAAAATATTCAGAGCATCTATCCGCTGGTAGTGATTATACATTGGTACAATCATTTAATATTCAACCATAGAATAAGTTTTCGCAAGCAATCGCCCATATGATTAAATTTTCATTTAAGCGAATCTCAGTGATCGTCAAGATGGTTAAATATTTAACGAGGAAAAACTGTCAAAAGTAATCCACCAAAAGTTCGTTTTTTGTTCTTAATTATATTTCATCGTATCAGCTGTCAGTTCGTCGTTAAAACTTAAATTAACTGTATTGGAATTTTCTAATATTTTCATTTCTTCTTCAAACTTAATAAATCACGTTAATGTTTAATAATAATGAAGTTTTAATAAATATTAATTATGCCTTCATTATTAAGACATGGTTTGGATAGCAGTCTTAACTAGAACGTCGTCTCGTCATTAAATCTTCATCAACATTAATTAATATTTTTAATTAATCAAAAGATACTGAAGACACATATTATTTATTTGAAATTTAGTCATGGTTACTGATAATAAAATATAAAATTGAGTTTCGGTTTATTATGCATATAATCAAGATCTTGAAAGATATGTTGGATAGTTTGTTGTCTAAGATTTAGTGTTCAAATATCCTTTAACGGCTGTTACTCGCAAGTTTTCTCTAGAAATGTACAAAATAATTCGTAAGCACTAAAAATCAATTTAGTCAAGACAAAGTCTGATACCTTCAGACAATGGAGATTTTCTATACATTTTGTAAAATTTAAAGTTTTATTCCACTATAGCTACACTTTAAAATAACTTAACAAGCATACACAAAGTTTAAGTACTTTCTTGTCGGTTAATAGCTTGATAATTAAGCTCATCTTTCAAACTTTAATATTTATAAAATTAAACCATTTTAAATTTTGAGCTACAGATACTGCGAAATGTAACTGTCCTTATTCACCTTTAACTTATTGCATAGTTCCCATTCGCTTTTAGTCCAACTATTCCATTCACGTTACTCTCATTGGATCTTGTTCTCTTGTGTATACTTTCCAGCTACAATAAATTTCTGCAGCTCTATAAGTTCCATATGCAGTTGAAAACTCACAGGCGCTGCTCAAAGATGCATTTATTCTAATAGTTTGTTAAAAATGTTTGCTCGCTGCTTCATGAATTTAATACTGTAAGTTTGTTAAGTTGGAAGAACATTATTGTTAAAGCATATTACAGTTCTAAAGTGGTTCTCTAATTTTTGAGTCATCCTGTTCATTAAGTTACCTCTTGCAGGTAATTACTATTTATTCTATGGAGCAAGTCATTTAAAGGAGAACATCTTAAATGCCTCGTTTATTTGGAAATCTAAGTTATTTAGATTTGGTATAGTTGAAATTGTTATTAGCCTAATGCTACTATAACTAATTTTTGTTTTCATGGAAAAAATCGTTTGTCGAAACGAAAGCAAGGTATTCTTAGTCATTTTTTACTTTTAGTATAATATTCTGAGATCAGCCAGTTCGCTGGCAGTTTTAATAGTATTGCTCATATAAACTCAGCCGTTTATATCATAACTTAACTGAATAGCCAGTACGTTATGTTCGTGTAGGTAGAACACAGGTAATGTCAATGTCTAGTAATGTTTGAAAACAGATACAATTTCGTATTATATTCAACTTTGTGATATAATTATGAAATGGTTAATTAAAGTGTTTAAAAAACAGAATGGATTTATTTTAAATTATTATAGTGATTTCCGGGTTGAGAGTACAGTACGGGCTCTTTTGGAACAATACATATTGTCATAGTTCCTCAGGAAAGTTGTTTTCAACTAAATTCACTACAGGATGGTGCATTTTGCACCTTGATTTACCTATAAAAACACCATACATCACTATATTAGTAGTTTCCAAACTACATTATTCCAAATATGATTTAGATTTAGTTTATTGTAATGGCATTATATAACATACACAGAGAATTACATCTCAACTAATTTAACTTTATTAATTTTTTTATTTAAATTATTAAATACGGAAAAAATTATGTTCCAGTTCAACCAAATTATTTTCTACAAAGATAGATCATAGAAAACACATCATGTATCTTTGCTTAAGTCATATACTTTATTACTGCAACAAATACATGAAATACATGAGAGTTGTCACCACTTCAGATTGTCATTCTTAATGTATTCTCATAACCAGAACTATAACAATTAAACTAAGCTTCACTTGAATAAAATGTTAAATGGAATTCGTGGTTTTTCATGAAGGAATTTGTAAACTACTAACATTAAAGCATGCGCCCGTTGTAATCCAGCTGTGACAACTCTACAAAATCTGAATTTTATATTGATCCAATTTATGATATTTCTTTACTCTTTTGTGACAAGTCCCATAGAATGTGAAAGTTTCTTAAGGCTGGAGTTTACCCAAAATAAATTTCTATTTGATGTACTCAAAGTTGAATAACTAGTATAATAAGGATAATAGTTTGTGTGTATGATTCACCAAGCCTCAAAACTTTGGGTAACTGGAAAGTTAAGCGGATTAGTGTTTCTTGGGATTAAAATACCAGGCAATTGTTTACGTTAGAATTTTGTTTCCCATTTTAAATACCTAGTCTACCTAGTCCCATAACTGTGTCAGCTGTCTATTGTCCGCCAAGACATAGAATTACCCAAGAAAATATAAATCACTACTTTGAAACGTTAGGTAAGCGATTCATATCTAGAGGTGATTACAACTCTAAAAATACGTACTGGGGCTCGAGACTTACCACCCCTCGAGGCAAGGAACTCTTTAAAGTTGTTCAAGACAAGAATTATACACTTATTTATACGGTAAACCTACTTACTGGCCGTCAGACCAAAACAAAATTCCGGACCTTCTGGATCTCTTCTTCGTTAATGGAATATTCAACAACATCCTCAAAATCGATAATAATTATGATCTTTCATCGGATCATTCGCCAATTATCTTAACAATCAGTACCACTGTAGTAACTACAGAAGACCCTGTTACACTGACCCATACAACTACAGATTGGACCTACTTCCGGAAATATATAAATGACCATTTCAATCTCAATATCAGCCTAAACACTCTGGAAGAACTGGAAGAAACCACTAACCATCTAATTACGACTATCCAACAAGCAGGATGGAAAAGCACACCTTTACCTCAACTAAAACCCCGAAATCATAATACTCCGCTGCAAATAAAACAGCTAATAGCTGAGAAACGCAGAGTCAGAGCCAGTTGGCAACGCAGCCACAGTATATCTGACAAACGGACATACAACTAGAAAACTGAAACAAGCACAAAAAAATTTACATAATGAAGAGTTCAAACACACTTACTAATCTCTCTCCTAACGATCACTCAATATGGAAGGCCAGTAAGAACTCAAGCTGGTACTTGGACAAGATCAGAATTAGAGAAGCCAGAAGCATTTGCACTACACCTTGCCGAAGTTTACAAACCACACGAAGACGACGGAGATGCTGACATCGACGAGTATCTCAATGCTCCTCTCCAACTCTCGTTGCCAATTGGAGCTCTCTCGCCCATGAGATAAAACGTGAAATTAACCGACTCAAAAACCATAAAGCACCTGGATTTGACCTCATTACCGCAAAAATTATAAATAATTACCAAAAAAAGCAATAATGGCGTTAACAATAATCTTCAACTCTATCCTGAGACTCACCTACTGGCCCACTCAACTAAAGTTTGCTCAAATTATCATGATTCCAAAACCAGGCAAACCCCCCAATGAGGTAAACTCATATAGACCAATTAGTCTTCTACCGATAATTTCCAAAATATTAGAGAAATTAATATTACTCAGAATTCAAGAAGACTCACGGCTCGAAGAACATAGCCCCAACCACAAATTCGGCATCCGGCTTGCCCATTCGACTATTCAACAGTGCAATCGCTTGATAAATATTATAAACAAAGCCTTTGAGAACAAACAATACTGTTCTGCGCTCTTCCTTCACGTTCAACAAGCGTTCGATAGGGTCTGGCATCCTATATAAAATTAAAACAATTTTCCCACACCAATGCTATCTACTCCTAACATCTTACCTAGCTGGCCGTCACTTCCATGTTAAAACTGGCAACGAATCTGATAAGCGCAGGAGTCCCCCCCCAAGGCAGTGTTTTGGGACCAACCCTATATACACTTTATACTGCTGAGCTGTCAACTAACGATGAAACTGAAACCAGCACCTTCGCCGACGACACAGCCATCCCTGCGTGTGATAGCTCCCCCGGAACAGCCACGCTCACTCTCCAAACTCACCTAAACGTCATCTCCTAATGGTTGAAGAAATGGAAAATAAGGGTAAATGAAGCTAAATCCATCCACATCAAGTTTTCCTTAAGGAGACAACAGGGTCCACCAATTATCATGAACAACACTCCAGTTCCACAGACAGATGCTGTTCGATATCTAGGAATGCACCTAGATCGTAAGCTAACCTGGAAGACCTGGAAAAATGTACTGGCTGTTAGGAAAACATTCATTCCTATCCTTAAACAACAAATTGCTTGTGTACAAAACCATCATAAAGCCCGTCTGGACATATGGTATAGAATTATGGGGATGCTCCAGCTCTTCCAATATAGAAATTCTCCAATGCTATCAATCTAAGACTCTCCATTCAATAGTAGATGCACCTTGGTTCATCTCCAGCAGAACTTTACACGGACACTTACAGATACCATACGTCAGACAGGTAATTAGCCAATACACACAAAAACACAAAACTCGACTACAATTCTACCCAAACGATCGTGTTCAACCATTCCTAGACGAACCGCCAGAAAGAAGATTGAAACGAAAGTGGCCACAAGATTTAACTAGATAAATAATGTTGCACTGTAAATTATATATTACTGACATTGGACTCTGTATAGGATAATACCACTGGGTATGATTCCCTTCCTGCTATAGTTATAACCACACAATTAGCTTATAGAAAATTATGTAATTTTCTGGTTGCTTATAAAGAAATGTTAAACAATTTTTTTTAAAGATTATTTGGGCTTTAGATTCTGCTGAAAATGATTTACCTATACATTTAGAATAAGCATTTAGATATTTTTTTGTCCAAATCAATATTTAATGAGTTTTTATAGTCTTAACGAGTCCAAATGAATACACCGGCAATACATATTTGTATTGAATATTAGGTACCGTACATTAATTCATACTCCTAATTTAATGCCTACCATACTCGTATTTACTAGTGAAAGTATATACAGCACGATGTGGACCTGCAGCTACTTCTTTTAACAATAGCGATTAAATTATGAATATATTATTAAAAGTTGTAGTTAGTTCCTTGTCCATACGCTGCATTACATATTCAACGGTCTCGTCCCTATAAATTGCCAGCATATAGCTACTCAGCATGACTAAATCAAAGATATGTTGTTTTCCACAATCAACTTTAATCGAAAATTTGATTAATCATTCTGAAAAACGTTTGGGGTTTCTATATCCAGACCGCATTTAGTGTTTGCTTTCAAATACTTCATCTTGCATATACCTACAACGTTTTCAATAAACCTGAAAGATTTAATTGTCTTTAATTGCATCTTGTAATTCACTCTATGGCGTAACCTAATTATTTTCATTTAAATTCTTCCACCACATAATTTTAACGATAATATTTATGAAGAAAAATAAGAATTAATTCCAACCTTAAGAACATGTTGATCGGAATTTCATTATGATTTGAATGTATAAGGAACATAATTTGTAAGAAGAATTTCAATAGGTTCAAGGTATAAAACGTATATTAAATGACATTTGCATAGGAACCCGTCTCCAAGGGGAGCTTTACAAGCAGTCTTGTTTCGTAAACATCCACTCAAATTGACGAATATTGGAAATACTTCGTAAGTATTATGAGAGATGCCTACTTATACGTTCAGCGACGGTGTATTATGGATCTATTTTGAGAATAAATGAAGTCAATATGGTCTTGATGTGTATCCGAGCGCCACGATACGACCGTAAATGACGCTGTTATCGCCTAGAGTATTGAGAGCAATTTCCGGCAAAATAAAAGGCTTTACTTTAATCTGCTATCGGAATGGAGTTTCGGAAAAACTATTTCCTGCATAACCCCTTTTGAACTTTGCTAGTAGTATCCTGTCTCAGAAGTGGAACGCCTTCCTTGCCTAAAACGATCGGTGCCGCCGCCGCGACGGAAAATCGATCCCAAACTTCGATTACCATTCCCACAACTGCACGATATTTACACGAAAACCATAAATTATTTAGAGAAGGCTGGTATTTATTTCACTCCTGTCATCGAGGCTAATCTAATAACAGTTACAATATTTAACTTTGGTTTACATGCGCATATAAATGATAATTTAAAATTGACTCCCAGAGAGGGCTAACTATACAAAAGTTCTTACTGTTTGGGAAAGGGGGCATAATGATTAAAATTTCTGATAAGGGTCGGCCATAGAAAGCGAACCCCATGTCTAGACTTGTCTCAGACATATATAGGATGGGAATTCCATGTAAGCCAAATATTTGTTTAACGAAAAAGTTTGAGCTGGGGTGAGATGAACAAGACCAACGTGTTTGTACAGAAATTGAGGCCTGTAAATTAGTGTAGGTACGTACATAACCGCAAAATCATATAAATTCTTGCCTTACTTCGTTGAAATTCAAATTAATGAATGAGTAAACACATTTCTGACAATGCTGTGCTATCACCTCGAAATATTTACCTGTTGAAATACTGACAGTATTGTTGATATTAACATAAAAATAGATTTTAGATTATCTTAAAATAATTAGGAACTTATGAACAAGTAGAATCTTAAAAGCTTGAAAAACTTTTAAATTTTTTACCTCTACATGGACCGAAGCGTATTTTAACATGTAAATAGTATTTTTGCAGTTTTAGTTTCGTTATGCGATTTGCTGCCTTTATAAATATTTTCATTAATATTACAATTTTCGTTAACATTAACTTACCAACCTCGTTTAAACTTGATCTGCAATTATTGAAAAGGTCCCAGAAGCTTAGACAATAGGCAAATAGCCATTTGCATGGTAGGATGGAAAATGTTGAATGAGCCAATTCTTTAAGCCCCCAAGCAAGGTTTGTTTTAGAAGTTAATGTTTTTATTTCACTACTTGAAAAACTTTATGAGAATACCATGTTCAGCGTGTTCAGCCCTACAGTCTAGTGACGAATTTCCCATTTTCATAAGGTTTTTTACCGTCTTATATCTGGTCAGGGGAATTGCCTTCATGAAGAGAAACAAGATCATTTTCAGCATCCCTTATTGCAGGTGCCTATCTTGTTGGATTTTACCTCAACCATACGATTGTATCCGATATTCAAATTTAGGTGCTTGATAAAATGGAATGGTGCTCCATCGTAGACCGTGCCAGCCTCATGATATTACCTAAATTATTTTTCTATAATTTCTGAAACTGAGAGCCATATATACAATAAATCCAGCTCGTCATTCATGGGCCTATGAGAACATACAACCTGAAAAATGTTTTACGTGTCGCTTAGCAGACGACGGGCAAATTGTAAAATGGAGAGTAAGAAAAGCAATTGCTATTCAAATCTGGAAAAAGAATTAGTTGCACATTAAAAAATCAACTAATATGACTCTTTGGTATGTTCAGGAGTAATCTGAAGCCAAACTGATTCCACACCACCATTTGACAGATCATCAAATGAGTAGCTGGGAATGGTTAAAACGTACTCATTCTATTTAATTAACAATTACTACGGGATTATCAGTCGTTAGAGTAAATTCTCTTAAAAGGGAACAAATATCAAACTTTTATAAATTGATGGATATATTAATGGAGATAACAATTGTTTTTTCTGGCAGAATGGAATATGAAAGTCACACAACCATGAGCCGAACAAAGACGAACAGACTGGAAGGGCTTATCAATATACAATGGTGTACAGCATAAACGCGAATCGATTGTATACCAGCAAGCCTATATTTTTAGATATAAAGAATGAGGATCTCCGTGATAAACGTTTAGTGGCAAAGCAAAACGGGGCAACTAAGCATACAACATTTAGAAATGTATGCCTTTGGCATAATGTATTTTCAGATTAAGTGTTTGTCACCTTAATCAAAAATATCAAAATACACAAGAGTATATTTTGATCGAATCCAAATTGCTGATAAAGATGAACACCTATTGCTATATTCTCATTCTCAGCCTATGGCCTGTGGGGCAGTGCGAATACGCCCTGTCAGTGGAGATCACAGTGAAATGCGGCAACAATCGGCCGCGGGGTCAAACCCGGGCTGAGGAGACCGTATTTCCCTTAGTTAGTTTAGGGCGCATGTTGCATGAATGGCTAATGTGTAAGGGACGCCCGCACCCCCCTTTAAAAATTTAGCTGAAGATTATCTATTTACATTAAATATCGTAGAAGACCAGGTTATTATAGATCACGATTAGTTGGAGCCTGTGAATAAACTTAACCAAAATTGAATACTTGATTCATAATCTGAAGAGTGAAAATGATTTAAAGAACAAAGGAGGAAGATTACTGGATGTATGGATACAGTCTAGTGGGACCAGTATAAATCCAACAACGTAACGAAACGGATAGGTAATGCAATGGTAGGGACCTCGGGGTAGCAATACGAATACGCACTGCCACTTGAGGTCACAGTGAAATGCAGCTGATCGGCTTAGTTACGCTTAGGGTGCATTTTTCGTGAATGCTTAGAGTGTAAGGGACGCTCGCACCCCCCCTGAAGTAATGCGAAAGCGGTTCCGGGGGAGGGGACGGTAGTATGAATGATTGAAAAAAGGGTTATAATACGAAATCAGTGGCAGATTTACAATATACGCCTATAGGCTGATATATTTTGACGCCTAGTCTCAAAAAACATAACTCGACGCGTAACTAAGGTTTTGGCGGCCCTGACTGTTGTTTCAAATTCGTCTTTTCGTAAAGTATTCGCGAATTTGGTGTCTTAACAATAAATAAGATTTTATTTTCTGGCGGTGACTTCTTGCAGTATTTCGATAGGTAGAAAACATTACTGAGAAATTATTATTTCAATGGGCCTAAAGATTTAGCCACATCGTCGCGGAAAAAAACTGCTGCCCTAGGCTCCAGTCTAATTAGTCTAATAGGAAATCCGCTACTGTACGAAATAAAATGCGTTGGTGCCTTCTGTAAGTCAGCGATTCTCAAAAATAATAAAAAAAACAGTGCTCGTCATCTGAATTCAATTAAAGTGTGTTTATATTTATGTCGGCTCTTCAAAAACACCTTGTATGACCTACAACAACGCTCAAGGTGGATTTACTATATTTAAAATAAATGTCAAATTTAAGATGTTGAACATTCATTTTACCGTGGAACTTCAAATAGCTAAGAATAATTGTTATTGCAGTAGCAATTCCACTGAAAAGTAATTTATTTCTTGTCACCTTTAAAGCCGCTCTTCTTGTTCTGCTACAGCAATTCAGCGGATATATGAATGCCTTTAAAAGGCCATACACAACTGTCGAAACAGAAATAATGATTTCGAAGAAAATCTACGAGGGGAGTTTTTTATGTTTTCTACCTAACTATGGAAACAAAATGCTACCGTAATAATTGTATTATGTAAAGTCTGTGACATTTTAGAGTGTATGCTCCAAGTTTGAGACAACTCGCTTAAGATTTGTCATTTCTGTATAGAGTTAGAGGTTCAAAATAAGTGATTTAAAACTTGAACACAGAAGCGTCATAAAATTTATATCGAAAGAAGGCAATACGCCAAAGAATATCCATGAGATAGTGGTGGCTGCGTATGGGGAAAATAGCCCGTCCTATTTTCAAGTTAATTTTTGGTGATAGCGATCCAAATGGGGCAGAGAGGCCATTCAGGATGACCCAAAGTGCGGAAGACCTCATGAAGCACGAATACAGGAGGTCATAAAGAAATTTGAATATTTGGTGTTGACTGATCGCCGACTGACAGTTTCAGTTCAAAGAAGACTTTCTTGAAAATTGTAACTGGGGATGAGACCTGGGTACACCACTGGGACCCACCGACGAAACAAGAGTCCATGCAATGACTTCATAACAGCTTTCCACCACCCAAGATGGCGAAGACGCAATTCTCAGCGGGAAAAATGATGGCCACAGTTTTCTGGGATACTGAGAGGATTTTACGGGTTGAGTATATGCCAAAAGGGTCTACAATAACAGGGAATGCCAACACAGAACCAATAATCAATTGGAATCAAAACACCTCAAACTTTTGCCCAGAAAACTGTACTTCTGCACGGCAACAGCAGGGTGCATAAAGCACGAATCGTCCAAGAAGCAATTAATGAATATGGCTTTGAGGAATTTACAATATCCACCGTACAGTACCGACCTCGCCTCCTGTGACTATTATCTTTTTTCAAAACTCATAACACTTGAGAAGGCGTCGCTTTTTGTCGAATGAGGGCTTGTAAAACTTTGTGGAGTCGTATTTTGCAAAGTTATCAAAAAGAATTTTCTTTCGAAGGCTTATCGTTATTAGAAGGACGTTGGAATAAACGTGTAAGCATTAATGGTTCTTACGTTGAAAAATATCTTGCTATCAAGAATAGTTATTTATGATATAAGTGCTAAAAGTGACATTTTATTTTATGAGAAGGGAAGTTTCCCATCCCCATTCCCTTCGAACAAAATAAAATCACTTTTAGCACATATATCATACACTATTTTTTCTACAAACACCATTAAAAGTACAAATCAATGCATTTCTTACGTTATTAAATTTGTAAAATATTGTTTTGAAACCCAATTATTCATGAAGTTTATTGTTGCTAAGGTAATGACAATTCGATCGTTTGTTGACAAGTAACTTCAAATCTCGTGACAGCGCCGAAGAAAATTTTTTGTTTGCAAGTAAAACACTATCCACTTCAGATTACTTATTCTAACTGTAGTTTCTCTAACTGTCCATTTAAATAGGTAAATAAATATTCCTTTGTTTTAAAATTTCTTAATTTTTTTATAATATCGCACGAGTGTTAACAGTAAGGCATGTCATTTACTGTTAGCACTAGTGCTAAAAGTAAATTACTTTTAGCACTAGTGCCATAAAATCACATTTTAGACACTGACAGCATGCGTTAAAAATTAAACTTTTACTGATGTTTGTAGAAAAATCAATTTATATTCACAAATTGAAAATATTTTTTTTGAAAATATACGATTTATCTGATTACTTAGGGTATCGCCTATAAGGAAAAAATCGTATTAACAAAATCCATGTAGTTTTCGTTGGATTGGAAAATAATATACCTATTTATACCTTAATTTAAAATGATCTTTGGGTGGAAACGTCATAGTTCCTTGGCATGTGACGGTTATTTGTTATTGTTCTTCCTTCGTTTTATTATGGCACAAATGAGGATAAAATGCAAGTTCACCTTTTTTACGATATTGTGAAGCAAATTTCCATGATAATATTAAAGTTGGTGTCCGCGTGCAGTGACCACATAATTAGCGGTGTATACCAATTTGAATTAAAATAGTGGCTTTTAGGAAAAATGTGTTTTGAATCAAAATATCATAAACCACGCAAGAATGATACAATTATATGTTGTGTACATCAACAGAACAGCAAGTAGTTACTACCTAAAAAACAATTGTACCTAGAAATAAGAACTATGATGTAACTCAAAATCTAAAAGTTCATACCAGATTAATTTTAAAAATTAATAATATGGGAATAACATTTTAAGTGTGACAATTTAACAAAACAAGGTGGCGGATGATACCACTGTTATCATTACATTTCTGTTCATATGTTGTAAGCATGCCTTTATTAGATAAATAATATTAAAATTTGTGAAAATTCGGGAATTGCCAGCAGTTACCTATTAGGTACCTCCGCCATAGACGGTCCCAAACCCGGTTTGTGAAAGGAGGAGGGTTCATGGGTCAGGCTAGCACCCTAAGCGTTTTTGGAGATCGAAAGTTATAAGAATCGGATGCTGGAAGATAACATCATGGTTTAAAAAAGATCTTGAGATTATTATAGAGATGAATAAACATATGATTGATATTTGCTTACTCTCTGAAATTAAAAGAAAAGGAAAAGGAAGCGCAAAATACCTACCTAAATGCAAGAATCGGAAACGAAGCAATACAAGGGATAATGCAAAGATTTAATGATAAAGTAATAAATAACAATAGTGAAATGCTAACAGAACATTGTGCACAAAATGAATTCCGAATTAATAATACACATTTTTCGCACAACATGTAATATACGTACTTGTGCTCTAACTCGGGAGGAGAACAATCGGTTATTGACTACACTATAACAAACAGATCCCAATTAAATCCTGAACGTGAGAATTTTAAACTCGGCAAATGAACACATCTAAACACAAAGAAACAGAAACCGCCACAGTATATCACAAAATATAACACAGAATCATTGAGCAATTAGAGCATAAAACGTCTATATACAAAACGGCTAACAGAAAAAATTAGCTCCGGTACCATAACAGAGAATGACGATGCCGATCAAGCCTGGGAAAAACGTAGTACTAATATTATAAACAGTGCAATAGAGGCAATAAGAACCAGAAAAATTGACATTCAAAGAAAACGAAACACAAAACCCTGGTTCACGGATGATGTTAGAAGCCCTAGCAGAAGAAAACAAACGAGCATATCTTGTTTATAAAAATAATAAAACACCGGAGAATACCATAGATATAAACAATTAAGAAATAGAGTCAACAGGCATAACAGAGCTGAAAAAGAAGTACTGGGAGAACTTCTCAAAAAGCATGGATAACGATTTATACGGTGGTCAAAAAAAGATATGGAATATGCTACGGAACAGAAAAAAAATTATTAACGAATATGTATGTACAGACAACCGCAATTTCACCAGAGACATGGGTTGATTACTTCAAGAAACTATATGACCCAACAGGAATCAACGAGGAAGAAGGGTCAAACGACGATAATAGTAGTAACTATGAAGAAGAGTCACCTAAAGAGAAAAAACTCCTGAAATTTTAATAGACGACATAATAGCCGCCATAGCCAAACTTAAAAATAGAAAATCTGCAGGAATAGATCGAATTACTAATGAAATGATCCAATATGGAGGCGAAGCTTATAACATAAGAAATAACCACCCTTTACCAAAAAATTATCATGACGGGCAAAATACCTAATCAATGGCGCACAAATATAACCATTCCCATATTTGAAAGGGAACTAAAAAGGATCGAAATAATTACAAGAGAATATGCCTCCTAAGTACGATTTCAAAGGTCATGACAAAAATTTTATCAGCAAAATTAATGCAACAGATTAAAATATGCGAAGAGCAACAAGGATTTCGTCCAAACACATCCACGGTATATGTAATTTTTATGCTGCGCCAGCTAATAGAAAAATCGATAGAATTTAACAAACGCCTGTTCCTTTGTTTTATAGATCTAACCCAAGTATTTGACAGGATCCGATTTACTGATGTCATCAGAATCTTAGAAGAAAGTAATGTCGACAGGAAAATTATAAAAGTAATAAGGGAACTTAACACCAACAGTAAAACACGCATACGAACAAATAACGTGCTAATAGAAGAAGTGTCTATCTCTACAGGGATACGGCAGGAAGATAGTTTAAGCCCTACACTTTTTAATATAATTATGAATAAGATCACACGGAACGTAAACGATATGAGAAGAGGGTACAAAATGGGAAACAGTAGGGTTAAGATATTGTGTTACGCCGATCATGCGATGATAATGGCGGAAAATGAGGACCTACTTTATAAATTTCAAACAACCGCACACCAGTTCAACATGACGATATCAACTGAGAAAACACAGTTTATGATCATTGCCAAAAACCCAATTCGGTGTAAACTAGCCATTGATAATAAAACAATCACACAGTAATGCAGTTCAAATATCTGGGCACAGAAATATCAAGCAGCAGAAACACCATAAACGAAGTAAGAACTCAAGCAAATAAAGCGGCAGCTATTAGTGGCTCTCTCCGTGACATAATATGGCGCAAATTTACGTTTCTTGTCGAAGAAAAGTCTTTTTAAAAATAATTCTTTATTTTAAAAAGACATAAAACGGAGTTATAAAAGCGTCTTAAATTGTAGGCAGCTAATTATAAACTAAACTAACTAATTGTAAAAGCATTTCTCATCACATCTGCACAGACCGCATTATAATCTATTTCTAAGTAATCGCAAAGCGATAGAGCATTATCAGTGCAGAGCAAGCTAGTCTAAATGCGTTAACTCGCAACAAACATATAACTACGGAAAGCAGAGTGCGTATATATAAAACAAGTGTAAGGCCAATTCTGAGGTATGGAGCCGAAACAAGAGCTGAAACATCAAAGACCAAACACATAATGAAACAGCCGAAATGAAAACGCTCTAAACTATAATCAGGTCACACTTTCCACGATAGAATAACAAATGAAGCCGTCCGACAAAGATGTGAAATTCAAGATGCCGTGAGTTGGGTACGAACGGGAAGAAGAAACTATAGAGATCATGTTGACAGAATGGGAGAAGATAGATTGGCAAGATGGGCAAAGTCAGAGAAACCCAATTCAAAACGGAACGTAGGAAGACCTCCCAAAAGATGGCAGGACAGGTGGACATCAGCATCTTAAGACCTATAATGAGTCATGCCCCATGTATTGAAACGAGGCAAAAATGGAGAAAACAGGACATCGTCCTAACAATAAGAAGAAGACCTATTAGGTACGACAACACAAAATAACAGGACAGCATATAGGGACAGCTATTGTAATGATTTCATCATCATCATCATCTGACATGGAGCTGACTCGAGGGTCGATCCTGGATGACTGTCTAATAAATTCCCACAAAAAAAAAGAACCAACACCATTCATGATATTCGTTGAACATAACTTCTCACTATGACGAATAACCTCTCTCTATTATTGTGTATAATTAGCACTAAAACAATGCATTGACACGTTTTTTTCTTATACAAGTATACATAGCCGATGTGTATACAAAAAAGAAATAATTCCTCAAATACCTAAAATTTAAATAGGGCTTCTGTAACGTACACAATAGTGCTGGTTCAAGAAAAGTGAAGCGTTTGCTTTTAAAGCTGAAAGAGTTACCCTAAAGAAATGAAACAATAAAATGTTTTTTTACTTCCTAAATTTTCTTTATAACTAGGTAACATTTTACTGTGCCCAGAATTTTGTGAAATGTCTGTTACTATAATGCACATATAGAGAAAGTCAGTGGAAATACCCTGTACATAATAGAACGTTTAAATAATAAAAAGAGAGAAACGTATGGACTTAACATTATTGACATTGAATACCTTTTACTGATGATATTTCTTGATAAAACCAAAATTAACTTCTATTCCAAAGCACTTCTTCTTTTGTATAACAGACAATAATACAATAATAATGATAATGACAATAATAAAGACATGAATTCTATTGCTGCTGCTTGCCAGTCCTTATTGTATGTCTGTTCCATTGTTCTTTTGACCCGAGCCGAGTTACCATGGAGTGCATCGACAAAGCTTGTAATAAATGCAATAAGTTATTTGGCCCACCAACGTGGATGTTTTTGTTCATTCTTGGCAGAAATGTTTTTATCGTGCCGTTTTTTTCATATATTTCTGTATAAAAAGAAAACCCATTAGGTCTCTTTGAAGGCTTAACATCATTAAAATAAAATCTCTTTGTTTGTCGCAGCCGACTGTAAAGAATTTCCTTTTCTGTTTGTGTTGCGGATAATTCCAAACCGAAAAATATTGCCAGCAAAAAGTATCGATTTTAGCAACTTTCAGCCGCTTTCAGACGGGCACAGATATAAGTAAAAAGTTCCATTTTGATTAACTTCGTTTATCGCGGCGGAGGGCGAGAAATTTAGGACGCCGCCACGGGAACCAATTACAAAATAATACTCCTGCAATGGACAATAATGGGCGTCTGTTTTCAATTACACGAAGCCTTGTATGTCTCTGACAAATGGTTATTATTGGGATTTGCGCGGATTTCGATTCACCCTGCCAAACAGACCGACGTGCATTGTGATTATCAGAACAAACGTACTCACTGTTGCAAACACTGTAAATAGTTTCAGCTGGATTTGCCATTATTACAAATTACAATATTCTTTGGCACGATTAATTATTTAATGGATGTTTTGTTTATATTTCTGCTGTAGTATAATGCATTCTTGTCGCATTTAGATCGATACTATCACTGGTTACAAGCATCTACAAAACCTAGAAGCAAGGAAATTAGTGAATATTGAAGAGATCGATTCACTAAATATATTATTCCTAGTGAATCAGAGCAATTTGCATACTGTTTCGGATTTAATTGAATTCATCAGTCGCGCATGTAGTGTTTGGTTTGACAAAGAAATGTATGAGGTCTAGTTAAACCAGGAAAGCTATAGAGGGTGGCGGGGGCAAGACCAGTGGAACTTCAAAGCAAATTCCCAGTAGAAAATTATTTATATAATATTTAAGCAAACCTTTGACCGATTTTAATTAAATTTGGTATCTAAACTAGCCACATACATTTATATGCAGATTTTACACAAAAATGTCGGAGTTACCCACGCATAGCACTCATAAAACTAACCAAAGAAGTCTTAATCAACTTACGTCCGCAAATCAACTGTTTCAGAGATAGAGGCGACTTTTTTTCTCAATAAATTGCATTCTTATGAAAGAAACGAACAGTAAACGCACTAATAGCCAAATAAGTAAACTTTTGCCCAAATACAAAGGACTAGTAAGTTACAATCAGGGATTTAGGTGACTCTGTAATTAGACTCCTCGTCCTATCCATTTGTCGTTGTAGGTTACAGGTATTCTCAGACAATGATTGAAAATTGTGGAGGAGCTCCATCGTGCATACACCACTGATGAACTCTATGATTTAGAGGTATATCTACAAGTAGTGGGGGTAAAGTGCAATTACAGAAGTCAAGACAATTCACAACTCAAACGATTTGGTAAAAATACTGGCTTTGTCAAAAAGGTTTTCCCAAACACCCAGTCAAACATTTAACGAGAATTGATGCTGATGTGTTCGCTGAACAGCGTGAGGATGTTCGTCTATCCAAACATTATTTTTATGCAGATTAATGATACCGTTATTCGTAAAATTAGCTTCATCGGTAAATAAAATATTAGCAGTAAAGTTTGGATTTCCTACAATTATTTTCTGTATCAATTTAAAAAACACCATTCTTGAAGAATAATCAATAGTGGTAATTCGCATATCCAAAGTTATACATAAAATAGCTAAAGGTGATTAGTCAACCAAAAGTTAACCTGTAGGTTAACTGTCACAAATTAATTAACCATACAGCAACCTTAACGCATCCTCAAGGTCGCTAGAAGGTTTACCATAAAAGATGTTCAAAAGCCAACTTTGAAAGACATCTTTTAGTTAACCGTAAAAGAGTCCAAAAGCTAATTTTGAAAGACGTCTTTTAGTTAACCGTAAAAGATGGTCAAAAGCTAACTTTGAAAGAAATCTTTGGTTAACCGTGAAAGATGTCCAAAAGCTAACCTTGAAAGACACCTTTTGGTTAACCGTAAAAGATTTCCAAAAGTTAACTTTGAAAGACGTCTTCTGGTTAACAGTAAAAATGTTCAAAAGCTAACCTTGAAAGACATCTTTTGGTTAACTGTAAAAGATGTTCAAAAGCTAACCTTGAAAGACATCTTTTGGTTAAACATAAAAGATGTCCAAAAGCTAAGTTTGAAAGTCATATTTTGGTTAACCGTTTTAAAGATGTTCAAAAGCTAACTTTGAAAGACATATTTTGGTTAACCGTTAAAGATGTTCAAAACCTAACTTTAAAAGACATCTTTTGGTTAACCGTAAAAGATGTCCAAAAGCTAACTTTGAAAGACATATTTTGGTTAAATGTTAAAGATGTTCAAAACCTAACTTTGAAAGACATCTTTTGGTTAACCGGAAAAGATGTCCAAAAGCTAACTTTGAAAGACATATTTTGGTTAGCTGCAAAAGATGTTCAAAAGCTAACCTTGAAAGACATCTTCTGGTTAACCGCCGTAAAAGATGTTCAAAAGCTAACTTTGAAAGACATCTTTTGGTTAACCGTAAAAGATGTCCAAAAGCTAACTTTGAAAGTAAGCGTTTGGTTAACTACAAAAGATGTCCAAAAATTACCCTTGAAAGTTGACTTTTGGGTATCTCCCCTACATACCCAAAAGTGGTTAACCGTTACACCATTCCAAGAAGGTTATCTTTGAAGGATAACCATATAGATGGTAAATAAGTGAACTAGAAACATAACTAAAAGTTAACTGTTCATTCTGTCAGAAAAGAGCATCCTTTAAGTGTATCCATAAGGCAAGCTATCCAAAGAATACTATTGCGATTTGAATTAAGATGATCATTTTATTTCCCAAAGAATGAGCTAATAATAAAACTGCATTACAAGCAATGGTTTGATTGATAGATCCATTCTAGGAAGAAAATTGGGTTATTCACTGTACAGTTGTATTCCTGGAAGTGAGATGTGTAACATGTTTATTTTTAAAATAAAACATACAAGTTGGATATCAGTTTAAAGCTATTATCACGTACATTTAGAATACGGAATAAGGAATATCTATTGAGAATTCAGAAGTTGATATTACCGGTTATACCAGAAGTGATACGAACTCCCTGTAAGCATATTCATATCAGGCTTAAATTTGCAAGCAACATTGCTTCCATGCTGTAGTATTGGAAAGTCCAGTTCCCTCGTTATTGTATTTGTATGTTGTTTATCCAAACTCTCTGCAATAGTTAATATTCGAATTCGCTTTGATCAGCTGCTGGCAAACGCGACAACACACGTTGAGGATTGCGTTTTTATACCCAATTTTTCACTTCTAATATAATAATAATTTTGGTTAGGAGCATTTTTTAGTTTTATTTTTATAACCTTTTATTCATAGCATGACTCTAACTCTTTACGAACATGAATTAAATTAATGTTTAATTTTATAAGATTAACATTTTATGACGGGTAATGTGCTCTTAGTCATAAACCGTTAAATTTTCCAAAACAAAAGCAAAATTATTAAATTTGGTATTTGACTTGGTAGTATCAGAAACGAGCTAAGTGATTAAGTAAACACGAATATTGTACGTGTGTTACGCGTCTATCACGTCATGAAATGTAATGAACATGATAATATGTTTCCGAAATATGTTTCTGAAATTTTAAAGCTTTTGGAAAGGCGCAGTTTTACAATTGCTTTTTTCTCTGTCATGTTTTGCACACTATATTTCTAATGTTAAGGCCTACTAGATAACTTAAACATTAAGTCAATTAGGTCAACGGTTTTTAAGTACTAGTATAAGTATGTCCTGAGTTTTAAAACAACAAATTGTTTGGTTTATATTAAGGTCCACCATACAGTATCTGTTCGAAAATTTGTAGATTAGCTTCTACAAATCGGGGATATGAAAACAAAATATATGTAAGTTCTGCTTTCGGTTGCGGGTTTTCTTACTTTCTTTTCTTCTCTACTTGTATGTATATATATATATATATATATAT
>JABXWE010007482.1:0-30833 GCA_014611495.1 Limonius californicus
GTGGGAATGGGAGTGGGAGTGGGAGTGGCAGTGGGAGAGGAAGAGGAAGATGGAGATGGAGAGGGATAGGTAGAGGGAGAGGGAGGATGGAGGGAGTGGGGGGAGAGAGAGAGAGAGGGGATGGAGGGAGTGGGGGGAGCGAGAGAGAGAAGGAGAGGGGAGAGACGGAGAGGGAGATGATGTCATTACCGTTCCTTGTGTAAGTTTTGGAGAAATGATTTTGTGGTTTTTATGAGGTTCTCAACTGTACTCATTCCCAGTTTAGAATATATTTGTTGGTTTCAAGCGTATTGTTTTGATATTGGTTTTAGAAATTGTACTCTTCTATACGCAGTACCTAGGTGCTGCAGGTGACAATTGGTTTGAAAAAAGTTTTGCATCATAAAATAGTGCATTCGATTCGCAGCGGCGTATTCCTATTTGTAATTCATTAGAAGATATAGTGGTTTTAATGTGGCGCAGCTTTGGTTGAGTTTCTTATTTACATGTACCTACTGTCTGTCTGTGGATTCCATGAGATAACATTGCCATCTATTTTTATATTTTGTGCATTCATAATGCGTTTGAGTGTAAATACTTTTTTGTGCATTTTGTGGAGCTTAAAGTTATACACAACACACAACATAACAAACCATTTCGATAGTGTGTTGATTGCTGACGAGATGGTCTATAGCTACTTGACGATCTTTGTTAGGTGTGATTATGTCGGTGTCGTCGGCAGAAAGTGCAAGTTTGCTCATTCGCGGAATACGTATGTATGTCTTTATAAACACATTAAAGAAGGTAAGCTCCAAAATACTACCTTGTGGGACTCCAGTTGTTATCTTTTTTCGTATTAGATATTCAGGCGTTAATTTGAACTGCAAACTAGCTGTTCTCCAGGAGCAAGGAGATTGTTCTGATGTGATATAGTGAATGGGAGGCTGTAGAACCTTGTATTTCAGACCTACAATTGTCAATATTACATCCAGTTATATTATAATTTAGAAAATGTATATTACAAATAAGAAATGCAATAATGCATTAGCAATTAGGTCTTAAAATGGGTTTCATATTTAAGGAAATATAAATATAAGACAATTTGCAATCGGGAAGCCCTCGAGTACTTTATATAATTTCAATTCTCTATTATCAGGAAATTTCCGTCTTTTTAGTTATGTTTTAGTTTAGTTCTAAAATTAAATCTTAAATAAAAATGGATGTTTGTTTTACAGTTAGGAATTGTAGATGCTTTCACCGGAGCCGCTGATTTTAGTGGAATTGGTGAAAACCAAGATCGTTTGAGGATCACTGAAGTTCTCCAAAAAGCCTACATTGAGGTAGATGAAAAAGGAACCACTGCTGCTGCCGCTACTGCTTGTGAGCTGGGGTGTATTGGGCTATTTAAAGTAAACTGCTAATATCGTTTCTTTTTAGTGATAATGGGAAGAAGTGGTCGTCGGTTTGATGAATTTGTTTTTTATGCTGACCACCCATTCATATTCTATTTGAAGCATAGAATTAACGGGATACTCTTCATTGGTAGACATTCTGCTCCTCAGCAAGCCTGAAGTTATTATCCATAGTATTTTTGTTATATATTTGCTTTAACTCCGGCCACATTTTCTAATAAACAATAGCCTACTTTAATAGTAATAGTTTAACCGATATAAAATACTGTAATAAAAATTTAAATATTGAAAATGTGATACATATGTTCTCACAGTTTTCTCATTTCTAAACAATTTATTATATGTGTCACAAATAACCATAGCTTTGCATGGGATTCTTAAAATAGAATGATACCAAGCTAATGGACGAAGTTAAAGGCAAAATTTAACAATGCCGTGTGCATGTAATCATATGAACGCAAGAAGTGATTCAGCAGTAACTTTTATCAACAGAAATAAAGCGTAAATTTAATATTTGCTGTGGCTTTCGAACCGCAATAGAATTTATTTAAGAAAATAATAAATCTGTTCGTAGAAATAATTTTATTGAATTAAATGTATCAGCTTACGTAACAGTTTTATCCAAGATTATGTCGCAAAATAGCACAGCGTGCTATATATGATGAACTTTAACCTTACATGTTTCAATTTAAATACAGAATTTGATAAACATATTTAAATAGTGCGATTCATTTTTGTTGCCCATTTTCTTTAATTTTGAATTTGTGAAACTAAACAGACTGTACTATTAGAACCGGTATTCCCAGAACTAATTGGATTTTACAGTTCTCACCAATTTTATAATTATTACATAAGTAAAAGCAAAACATAAAATACAATAATAGAAACAAATTGGAAGGCCACCTGCCTCTTCCGACCTAATACTACTACTACGATTTTTATTGATACTTTATTATCTGTATTGTTAAGGTATCCTAAAAATACATGATCTTGAATAAATCGTAAATCCCATGAGAAAAATAACAACTTAGATAAACTACTCGTAAATAATCTTATCATTAAAATACTTTCCTACGACGATGAAAACCCACTAATAAAGAATCCCGCTGTGTAAGTTCTTGCTGTCAAAACCCCACGAAGAAAAAAATTCAACAGCAAAAGACCCTCTTGTAAATAATTTAAACAATTCCAGTTTATGATACCATGTTTTAAAATCCCACCAGCAAAAGTTTTTCTATAAATAATTTTGCTTTCAACGCCATTAATAATAATGCTACTACTAAAAAAACTAGTACTTCAAAAATTATGCTGGAAAAAAACGGTGTCGGTATAAAACTTTGCTATGACAAATACAGCCATTATTTCAGTTGTTAAATTTCTTTGCTACATTACATACAAAACAATACGGTAAAATATTTTATTGGTGTATGTCCTTAGTGGCCATGACACAGCGGTTAGTGTGTTGGACTCAGTGAACTGTATACTATAGTATACAGTTCACTGGTTGGACTGCAGTGCTGAGGGACCTGGGTTTGATCCAAGATCCAGGAGTATCGAAGGCAATGGCAAACCACCGAGGTACTTCTGTCATTGGCACTTCTAAAGAAGAAGTGCGAGAAACTTCTCGCGGGTCAGAGTCCGTGTTAAGCAGTAGGTCCCCTCTGTTTGTTTACATTTTCTTATACGAACGCCTTATGCATAGACGAGAAGGTCAATATGCTCTTTCGAGAGCAAAAGACTTAGATGTTTCTTAGCGGAAGTTTCCTCCTGGAAAGAAGCTCATAGTCATATGGCGATGCATCTGAATCACTAGATTAAAATACCTTAACCGAAAGATGAATAATAACTACTAACGGATGTCCTGGTCTCATATGTGCAGCATTTTTTTGTGCTTGTGATCATACCAACGTATTTTATTTAAAATTAAAAATATCAAACAATAATCATGAAAGTGACTAATAATACAGTAATTATTCTTATAACACAGATGTTCCCACTGTTCTTGATAATTTACAAGATGCGTTGCAGAAGAAAGACGTTTCAAGCATCTGTGCTAGTAAACAACAATTTATAAAAATAATTATCGTATTATTATTTGCTTTCATGATTATTCCTTTATAATTTTTAACTTAAGTATCAACGCATTGAGGCGGCCGTAGGCTACAGGTTAGCGCGTTAGACTTCTACGCTCAAGGTCCTGACTTCAATTCTCAGTACCGGAACATCGGCTTTTTAACGGCCGTTCTCCCTCGCAAGGCAATGGGAAACCAGCGAGGTATTCTGTCTAGTAAATCTGCTCTGGAGTAGAAGTATTTACACTTCCCGTGGTTCGGAGCCCACGTTAAGCTGTAGATCCTATATGTCTGTGACATTCTAAACTCGCAACACAGGCATAGGAGAGAAGATCGCTACGTCTTGTAGTAAATTCGAAGAAGAATAAGAAACAACGCATTAGTTGGTACCATTAGAATTAAATTCGTCAAATAATTACAAGCATTTTCTTTATTTATGTTTATTTATTAAACTTTTCTAGTTAGTAATACAATTGTTACCTTTCGTGCTTTTAACATTGCAAATTGATAGATAATGCAATCTTAATTTAATATATTAACTGCATTATTTTTTAGAAGCATTACAGATAAATCATTTAAGTGAGTCTGTCATAAACTATTTCTTAAATACTTTTTTATTCTTCTTAAGACAGAAAAAGAACATTCACCACTTATTAGCAAAGTTAAAACATTTTTTTGGAGTTGTTTCTACATTGGGAAATGTACTTTGCAAACCACCTATTATTATTAAGTTGATTCTTCTTCAAATGTATACAAGAATCAAAATACCTTCTTCTTTGATAAATTATAAACAATGAAAAACTTATCGTCAAATGTATATACGAGGTCTGATCAAAATGTATCCAGAATGACTTTATTTAACGAGAAATTGCAAGATTTATGAAATTAATATTTAATCGCCTTCAAAGTAATCCCTTTCCGAAGCCACATACTTAATCCAGCGTTGCTGCCATTGCTCGAAACATTTTTTTAATTCTTCTTCTGAAATAGCGAGCAGCTGCTTCGTCGTGTTCTGCTGTATCTCCTCAATGTTTTGAAATGTTTTTCCTTTCAAATGGAATTTGATTTTCGGGAATATCAAAAAGTCGCTGGGAGCAAGATCTGGCGAATGTGGTGGCTGACGGACCTGTGAAATACGGTGCTTAGCAAGAAACTGCTGCACAAGTTGCAATGCGAGGGCAGGGGCATTTTCATGATGCAATTGCCACTTGCCATTCTCATGCAAGTCCGGCCTATTCCGACGAACTGCGTCCCTCAAACGTCGTAGAACATGGCAGTAATACTCCTTGTTGTTTGTTTGCCCGATCGAGCGTATTCATGATGCACAATTCCCTTGCAATCGAAAAAAACAGTCAGCATCGTCTTAACATTGCTGCGGCTTTGTCGTGCTTTTTTAGGCCTGGGAGACTTTGGGGTCTTCCACTGTGAAGATTGGGCCTTAGTTTCGGGATCATACCCATAAACCCACGTTTCGTCGCCAGTTACGATTGTTTTTACAAAGTTTTCGCCGTTCTTGACGCACTCAAGCAACTCAGTAGCAGCTGAAACACGGGCATGTTTTTGTTCAACTGTGAGGAGTTTTGGTACAAATTTGGCCAAGACGCGTCTCATACCCAAATCGTTCGTAAGAATTGATTGAATTGAACCGAAGCTAATGTATAGGTCTGAAGATAACTCACGTATAGTGATTCGGCGATTTTCCCGCACAGTTGTGCACGCAGCTTCAATGTTTTTTTCACTTTTGTTGGTTGTAGGTCTTCCAGAACGCGGATCACTCGCAGCACCTTTACGACAATTTTTAAAGCGTTTATACCATTCGTAAACTTGTGCACGGCTCATACAATCTTTCCTATAGACTATCTGTAACTTTAAATATGTATTTTTGCAAGTGTCTCCAAGTTTTGGACAAAATATGATACAAATTCGTTGATCACTTTTTTCAGACATGATAAATGCGCCAAACAGTTACACACATGTCACCAAAAAACATTACTGTGAAGCAACCGACTGAGCAAGGACAATATGATTTACAGTACATGTGTAATAGACGCCAAGGTCACTTTATGCAAAACCACATCCCTCAGTGTTCAGTCATTGCAAACTCATGAAACCATTCTGGATACATTTCGATCAGACCTCGTCTATATATTCAGGATCCGTATCGTCTTTGAAACCGTTTGACAATGCCTTAAAGCAAGTTTTTATATTTTTTAGGCAATGTCTTTATTACAAAATGTTTGGAAATTCCCCAGGAGTTTGTTGTAAATAATATTTTTATTTGCAATTGTGTCACGCATTACATTTTGTACGTTAATACAAAAAAAATGCTGTGCGAAATGCCTCTACTTGTTGGTACTGCAGTGCCGTGAAGTTCTCGATATCTTAAAAGATCTTATATAGGTGAAAGGACATGACGGAAACTACAACAACCAGGAGGCTGATGAGATTGCGATACTGACCTCCGAACAACCTCTTTGGGGACCAGAACCCGTTATCCCTATATCCCCGAGGACATTAAGCTTTATGCCATACCAAGAAATCCAGAAAAAAACTTTACACGAAGATGGGTAAACACTGAAAGGTTTCGTCATGCAAGGGTTGCTATTAGTGCACCCTCGCCAAAGACAGCTAAATTTTGTGTGCAACTGTCCCGAAAGAACCTGCGACTAGTTGTAGGTATCTTATCTGGACATTACACTGTAACGGGCCCAAAATGTTGTCCAGTGAATAATTTGGTTTTAATTACCTAGTCCACAAAGTTTCAACATTTTGAAGATAAGGGCTTCAATGACATACATCTGTAACCACCGTGACGTAAAATGTTCCAGAACGAGCGTCCCTTTCCCCGGCAGAGAGGGGAGCACGCATGACGGAAGTGGAGAAGCACTGAGGAACCTTGCCCGGAACCGGCCGCCGTTGAGTTCAATAACGTACATATTCTTACGCTGTAAAGGGTGTAATTCACGATCACTAATCACGTATTCCGTTGATCCAAACACAAGGGAATTTCGTTTTTGTTGGCCCCCGCAAATTATATTAATTGGAGTGTTTGTGTTGATCGTATATAGGTGCACGTGTCGGCCATCTTGTTAACCGCAGGTCACACGACCTAACCCAATCAGCTGTGAGCAGTTCCCGTGACCCGTAAAGAACGAATCGTTGCAACTACCCCGAAGCCCAGTGGCGTATCCAGGATTTGCAGGATTGTTCACACCCAGTGGCGTACCCAGGATTTATTTGATTTGTTATATATATTAGAATTGCTTTTATTTATTTCATAAATATTCTATACATATTAGTAAACCAGTTTAATAAAGATTTATTGTTTTTCAAGCCTACTCGTGTAATTGAATTCTGGACAACTCCAAAGTCTACCCAGGTAAACAAATTTTGAAACGTTCGCGTCTCGTATAAGCTGCGGGTCGCAACGTTACAACACCCTAAATCAACACATGCACAGGATGGTACTAGTGGACAGCCCAAACTGTGGGGGATGCAACGGGGATAACGAGACTGCAAAACACGTCCTGTATCACTGTCCAGCTCTCGCAACAATCAGATGATCCATGTTGGGAGACTTTTGAGCTGATATGGCCGAAATCAGCAACACCCCAGTCGCGGATGTCCTGAAGTACAGTCAAAGGATTGGATGGCTTGGGTGATGCCGAAATTGGGGAGCTGCTGAGGAGGCAGCACATTGGGCCCACCTTTGTGGTCTAAGTGCACGTTAGGTAATTCGCCCTCCCAAAATCTAAAAATGACAAGGGCCTCTCCTTATTTGCAGGTTTGTCAAAAAGTTTGTGTTTCTTTCTTCAGGTTTCTTTAGAATCATACTTTCCTGTAAGCAAGTTTGCCTCTTTTTCAATATCTTTAAATGTAGCTCCTATTTGCGTTACATATTGCGATAGTGACTTTAATGAATGTTATCCCTGAAGAACATTAGATTGGATATCTTGTAATGTCTTGCTGGTAGTGTTTATTCTTTATAGCAATTTACCCCACAAAACTGTTAACAAGGCAATTTCATAATCATGGTATTATTTAACCAATTTTTTAGCTTCAAGTTTGTTTAATGGATTTTCGTTATGATTTAAACAATTTTCCATTAGCACTTTTTTAACTATTACCATTAATAAACTTTGGAAAACCCTTTACCACCACGATATTTGGAACACCTTAATACATTAGATAAACCCTGAAGGTCCTGGGTCCAATTCCCAGTACCGGAACATCGGATTTATAACGGTCGTTCTCCCTTGCAAGGCAATGGCAAACCAGTAAGGTATTCTGCCTAGTAAAACTTCTCTGGAGTAGAACTGATTGCACTTCCCGTGGTTCGGATCCTACGTTAAGCGGTAGGTCCTCTATATCTGTGGCACTTTAAACGCGCAATACAGGCATAGGAGAGAAAGTCGCTACGTCTCGTAAAAGATAACGCACTCGAAGAAGAGATACATTGGATTTCAATTGTTGGCTTGGTGAAGAACTTATCTCCAGAGGTATTCCCCAGCCAAGTTGCTTTAGTTAGTTCAAGTTCCTACTGAAGATGGCAGCTTAGTTGCCGAAATACGTATTTGGGTGTTCTAAATGTCGTGGTGGTAAGGGGTTTTCCAGGCTGCCCACCTGGTATCGCTAATTATTTTGATACTTTTCCTGCTATTATATTGTACATATTTCATTAAAATATTCCATAGCCGAGTAGATGCGGAAAATATGCATAGATGCTTAGTGTACAGTGAAAATAACGCAGAGCAGGTTATCATAATTCGGGTTAAATGCAGAGACCCTGGTATATAAATTACAGTTTTTAAATAATCTTTTATTCTAGCTTGTAAGTCCGAATATTTGGGTCTAGGATGTTCGGCCGATGCCGTTTCGCCGATGCCGTTTCTCCGACGCCGTTCTGCCGACAGCCGTTACGCCGACGGACGTTTCGTCAGTAGCTGTTTTCATGTTGTTATCATGAATAGTGCATACCCATTTTATAACTCAATTCCCCAAAAAATGTTGGTTATTATAAAATATATTTACTATAAGTATACAGGGTGATTCAAAATTGAGGGCAACCAATGGAGATTTTGTTTATATATCTGTATAGATGTTAAAAAAATTCAATCCAATTTATCTATTTATTTGAGAAATATGGGGTAGAGAGTTCAAATGTCAGCATACAATACTACGCGGATTCGAAATTCTCGAAACAAATTAAGGGTTACAAAGTGTGTATGTCTTATTTGAATTATTTGGAAAATTATATAACATATTCTTGCATTATCCAATAGATAATACGCCATTAGCTTAAAATGTGAACAATAAAAGTAAAGCACATTTAAAATTCTGGATATTTATTTATGTTTGTAGTAGAATATTAAGCACAGTTGAAATTATTTATGTTAGTTTTGAAAGATAGTCTAGTCTACCATTATACTAGAGAAATTGTGTAGAAGTAAAATTTGTAACCGTTGGCGAAGCGGCGCCGACGAAACCGCGTCAGCGAAATTGCGTCGGCGAAACGACGTAGGGGAAACGGCGTCGATGAAACGGTATTGGTGAAACGGCGTCGGCGAAACGGCGTCGGCGAAACGGCGTCGGCGAAACGGCGTCGGCGAAACGGCGTCGGCAAAACGTCTCATTTCCCGAATATTTGCCTGCCATAATCGTGGAATTATCGTGTGATTGTCCTCGGCACTTCTTAATATCAAGCGATAAATGTTTTAAATTTGTTAATTCAACATTTACTAAATTAGCTGAACTGTGATGTTCGATTTGAATAAAACCAAAACATCTTTCCTTTATTATCCAAATTTGAGGTCCTAGGCGCACGCCCAGTAATAAATAATTACTACTGAAATATGCGATCACATGTTTAAAATATAGGGTAGAACAAAAGTATGGGCAAATATCAATCTCCATAAATACAAAAACGACGTGTCTCTACGTTTATGTATGTACCCCGTGTTGTCCATAACTCTGAAAGTTCTCAAATTTTAAGGGAATTTGAAATTTATAAGGTTAGTGAAACATTACTGAAATACGTTTTTGCAAAAAAATCAGAACCGAAAGGAGCAAAAGTTATTTTGCACAATCACAATGAAAGTTTCAAAACTGCATTGTTACAAGGCTTCGTTGATTTACTTTAGCTTGGAAATTATAACTGCTAACAAAAGCGGTTGTGGGATAGGGGTTAGTGCGTTGGACTTCTACACTGAAGGTCTGCGGTTCAATTATCAGTAACGGGATATCGGATTTCTAATGGCCGTTCTACTTCGCAAGGCAATGGCAAACCAGCGAGGCATTCTACCTATTAAATCTTTTCTATAGTAGAAGTGGTTCGGCACGTTAACTGTAGGTCCTTTGTATCTGTGGTAGTTTAGGAACATACAAACCGATATGGGAGAGAAGATCGCTGCGTCCCGTAGAAGATAAAACAGTCCAAGAAGACTTTTTTTGCAATTATTAACTTTAACCTGCTTCAGCTTATTGACCTAAACTTTAAAATATTTCGTTTCCCTTAAGTTTTAAAATTGTGGCGTTTGCAATAAATTTTGAGATAAAATAATTAGGAAACGGTACAATTCCAAATTTTTCGAACCATGTAAAATGTACGAGGTGTGTAAATCAAGTAATGAGGCAGATTTTTTTCAATTTTTTTATTCGAATAAAATTACAATTCAACATGGTCTCCTTCAAAGTAACTGCCTTGGGAAGCCACATAGCGCTGGAGACGGTTCTTCCATTCCTCGTAGCCGTGCCCCAAAATGACGTCCCTTGCGGTGATTTTTCAGTCTCGGGAAGAGGACAATGTCACAAGCACTTAAGTAGGGCGAATAAGGGGGCTGAGGAGCCACAAGAATGTTCTTACTGGCCATAAAATCGTTTATTGAAATTGCTGTGTGACAAGGCGCATTGTCGTGAGGCAACAGTCAGTTGTTCTTGATGTTTGGTTTCACACGCATGACCCTTTTTCGAACTCTTTCAAGAACCTCTCTGTAAAACTTTGGATTAACCATTTGGCCTTGAGGCACAAACTCTTTGTGAACGATTCCCTGGCTATCAAAAAAGCAAATCAGCATGCATTTGATCTTCGACTTGCTCATTCCTCGCTTTTTTTGGCCTTGGAGAGGGTGAAGTGTGCCATTCCATACTCTGGCGCTTGGTTTCCGGGTCATACTCAAACACACAAGACTCGTTACCAGTAATGACACGTTCCAGACAATGGGGATCATTTTCAATCGATTCCAAAAAATCAAAGCACCTTTCTCTCCTGATGTCCGTTTAGTCCTGCGAAAGGTTTTTTGGAACCATTTTTGCGCAGATTTTTCTCATCCCCGATTCATTGGTCAAAATTTGATGAACGGTGGTGTGAGTCAAATTCAACTCTTCGCCGATCATTCTGACTGTCAACCGACGATCTGAACGCACAAGATCCCGGACTCTGTCGACATTGAAAATGAGGGCCTTCCGTTGCGAGGTTCATCTTCAATCGACTCTCTTCCTTCTGAAAATGCCTTAAATCACCGAAAAACCTGGGCCTTCGACAAAACACTGTCTCCGTAGGCCTGCGGAAGTTTTGCAAAAGTTTGCGTTGCACTGTGCCCAAGTGTGAAGCAAAGCCTGATAGCACACCGTTGCTTGAAATTGATTTCACTCATTTTAAGAACGCACTAGAAAAAACAGTTTCACGAAAAAAATCACTATGGACAACCAAATGACTCTAGCGAGTTCAAACTCGTACTGAAGACATATCACATGTTCACCTGCCGCCTCTTCCACTCCCGTGTTCCCAGTGTTGCCAGATCGAACGCTACGCTACCAGTGTCATTACTTAATTTATGAACCTCGTATATCTGAGAAACCCAAAAAAATTATTGAAATTTGTAAACTAATAGATGCCAGAAAGGCTGACAAAATTATTATTTCTTATTGGCGATGAAAGTGTTTAAGGACTTAAAAATCTCATAATTCAAATATGGGTTGTCTGATTTTAATGTAACACAAAATATAAAAATTACAAGTTTAAAAAATTTAGAAGCTGATACTCTTGTAAGACATGTTTTTTTGATATGTGTCCGAAAATTGGAGTGTTATAGACGTTGTCAAGCAATTCGAAAGATAGTTTTCCGAACTCTCTAATTTTAATTTATGCTACGTTGAAGAAAACCCGATAGTTTACGAGAAGTAGGTTCACATTTTAATGTGTCTAAAAAATTAAAGCGCTTAACGTTTCAGAATTTACCTACTTGTATCTACTATTCGATTGCTTCGAGTGTTCTATCGAAAATCGTGGCCCGCCTTCTAGAAAATATTATTTAAAAACCCGTAGAGAGTAGAATTTTTTTCTTGAAGCTGAAAACGCAACAAGAAATGTTTTTAAAGTAATGCAATCTACAGCAACCTAACATGTAAGTATTCTGATTTTATGGAACGTCAGAATGTTGATACTAATATAGTACGCAAATACATATATGTATGGTTTACCAGTGTTCAGCGATTCGATTTCAGCAACGAATATATTTGTAGCTCAATCTGTTTGCGCTTGTTAGAATCTATTATTTTTTAGTATTACGCAAAACCACCTCACCAACAACGGAAATTTTAAACTAATGATAGTCAGTATTTTACCGATGCTTTCATTGGTAGCGGGATTTTTTTGTGCCATTTTTTTAAAGCGGCTCTTCTTCAGCGGCAGGATCGTTAGCTCAACCTTCATTGGCTGCTACTTTCATATCGGTTTATTTAGAAGGATAACATAAATATAAAATATAATCTGCAGCATTTGTTTTAGGAAAGAGGGAAACATTGTGTTTCCATTCGAGTTTAAGAGTCATAGAGGTGATGGAAGGTTTACGAACAAGAAATTAAGCTTACAGGTTTTCCTAAAAATGGAAACACCTAGATACCTAAATTATTTTATAGATCAAGAAGATTGGTGCTATTTGGAGTGTAAAATATATTTTGGAATAAGCGGAATGGGGATTTGGAAATAAACACAATAAATGTCTACACACTTTGAAACCGGTTCTAATGATAATTTGGGTTTGACAAGAAAATAAAGATGTTTTATTAATAGAAAATTATGGGAGTATATGGTTTGCGTTCTTGGAAAAAGTTTAAAAGTTTCCGGTGGTGGATTTTGGTGATCTTGTGTTATGCAGTTGTTCTATATACAAGGTAACCTTAAATTAAGTACAGTAATTTAACAGTAACATTAGGTAAAATAAAAGTGTTTACCTGAGTTGTGGTCTGAGAGTTCAGGGTGCAGGAACAATGTTTTCCAATTTTGATTTCAATATTTTTGAAATGACGTGATACGAATAGTTAAGATACGAATCTGTAGACGGTTGTTACTAGTGAGCAGCTAATATTCTACACATCACTGTGAAAATTTTGATTTAATAGCACATTTTCATCATATTCTATTTAGAGTAAAAGGTGCTTCTGAATTTTTTCGTAGATTGCTCTGTTTTCATAATAATTAATATTTAATTTACAAACGTGTTAGGTTTACAGTACATGCAAGCAGATAAATATTTAGCCATGTATTTGTTGTTGTTAAAAATAAAAGAAGTGAATGCAAAAGCCAATTACTGTACTTCATTTAGGAACACTTTGTGAAATAGGGATATTCGTTCTGAACTAAAATATGATAAACGTAATCCAACTGAAATTCCCATGATTACACAAATACGTAGACTCGTGTAAATTCGCATCGAGGGCGTTGCTGATTAATTAAAAATACAAGCCTATCAGTGATATACTTATAAGAAGGCCAGCAATATATTCACAATTTTTCTAAGAAATTTGACTAATAGAATTGGGTTACAAGCATGTCCAACTTTTTTACATTTCTATGAGACTACAAGCACGTCCGCCATACAGACAGTATTGTAAATGTTCTGAAAATCCAAATTACTTAGAAAATTCCAAAATCCCGCAAACGTAATTACTTTTTACATTTTTACTTACGGTAATTCTTTTTCAAGTTTAAGCTGGAACAATTACTATTCGTTTAATAATTTCTAAAATTAACAGCTTTGTAACAATCATGACTGACGGAAAGGATCGAAGATATCCAAACCAGTTTTAATTTGGTCATAAAATATTAAATGAGCACAGTTCAATACTCTTTCTCCGTTATAGATAACATGTAAGGTATTTAAAGATGTCTTAGTTTATAATCTTCTGCCAATGGCAGTCAGATATATTTTCAAACTCGCTGGCGTTGTTCTATGGAAAATATGTCATTTTTGAACATCTCATCAACAATTACTCAGCACTCGCAAATGGTTCCTTGTTGGAAATGGTTTGAGGTTAGTTCTAACACGGGTTCAAATTCTGAAACATCCGGTATACATGATGAATATTTTGATAAATTGAATTTTGATACGCATATGTTGCCACGTTGCCTTACGATATGTCGGGATTTCCTACTCCCAATCACGCAGCTTTACGATAACCCCTTCTTTTCTTTCATTCATTATATAAATTGGAGGAAAAGGAAGATGCGCTACTGTAAAATCGCAGCTGAACAGTGAATAAGTGTAGTAAGTAGACAACACACATTATAAACTATGTCAAATTTAGGCACTATTTACAGATTTTTCTATTTACAGACCCAAAATGAATTGTTTGAAACTTTTGGTCTTTGTATTCGCGACAGTTGTGGCTGACGAACTAGCATTGAAAAATTTTGCAGAAGGAAACAAGCCATTTATTGATGATGTATACAGGGTAAGTGCTATAAACTTTTTTTTAATGATTACGTCCTACCCTGTTACGGTTAAAATTGGAAATTCTCATTATACTATTCATTATTTATTATTTGTAACTTCCGAAAAAGAAATTGTGGGACTACATTAGCTTTGTACGATGGACACTAAAATTTTGAGAGAGTAAAATTGTAATACAATTATATTTAATATCTATGATTTTGGTTTTTCCTAGTTTTCTAACGAATATAAAAACATATTCTTAACACGTGCGCTAAAATCTCTATTTACGTCAAAAGATCTTTTTAAATATTTGTTTACTGAACTAAAATGTTGATAACATGTTTTCTTTTTTGGGGTAAAACGTGACCGTAGAATTCTCATTGACTAATTGTAATAATATATTAAAATTGTAAGCGAATCATAATGACGTAAATTGGATTTTGCAAAAGATACCTGCAAATACCTGGCAAACGCTTATAAGAATGGTATGGGGTATGGACCTTATTTAAAACATTACCATATTCTGATTCGGGTTTGATCAGTCTCCCGTGGTAGACCCTATATTTCAATATTTATTGGGTAAAGTACTGCACAGATACTAAAACAGGGTCATGAACAAGTAAATTCCATTGCGTTAACCAATGTTACCCTTAATCAAATATGGAGGATTGCGTTTATTCATGGTTAACTAAATGAATATATCATTATTCCATGTTTAAATCTGTAGGCCTTGTATTATAACTTCAGGTTACATTAATATAAAACAAACGGCTAAGCAACTCTAAGCAAATTATTCTAGCCCATACTTAGAGAAAGTATCTACAAAATTCTCCTAGCTATCATATTCATTGAAATGTGTTATATAGAGCCTTAAGAGATTTAAATTAATTATTTCAATATCCAGTTAAAGTGGCAGCTAGTTAAAGCAGTTAAGCAGTTAACATAAACGAAACAGCCAGCTAAGTCTTGCTAGGACTTAAATGGCTTAGCAAAAACTATCTTAGGTTGAACATGAATAGCTCAACTGAGGGTTTGATTCAACTGACACTTTAACTAAACTTTCAAAGAGCTACTGTAATCTGATAAAAAAATTCCCTCCCAGGGTTCGGTTAGAAAATCCAACGGGTTTAAATCATTCTCACCAACGTACTAAAACTTACTTCCTTATATATTGTTTTGTACTTACAGGAATTGGCGAAAAAGCATCCCGAAAACTTTCTGGTTTGTCCCTTATCGGTCCAAACTGTTTTCGCCCTTCTCAGTGACGGTGCCAAAGGCAATACCGCCAAGCAAATTATTACCAGTTTGCATCTGCCACAGACAAATTACCAACGAGCATTAACGTTCGATTCATTGGGAAAAACTCTTCAAACGAACAATCAGTACATTTTAACCAGCGCTAACAAAATCTACGTGTCAGAAAATTTCCCCCTTGACAAGGACTATCAGAAGACTGTGAACACCGTGTATCATACAGAAATTCAAAACATTGATTTTGGTAGAAAGCAGGAAGCTGTGGAGGAAGTCAACAAATGGGCCGAAGAGAAAACCCATGAAAAAATTAAAAATCTGTTGAATGAGGAGATGGTGGGTCCGCATACCACTGCTGTGCTCGTCAACGCTTTATACTTCCAAGGTCAATGGAAGACGCCTTTTAATCAAACTGCACGGATGCCTTTTTATCTTCAAGATAGCGCTGTTTTCATGAACATGATGAAGGTAACCCAGCAGTTCAATTATTATGATAGTCTCGAACTGAAAGCCAAGTTTTTGGAGTTGCCATACGAAGGAGATGAAATGAGTATGACGATTGTTTTACCAAATGATTCTGAAGGGTTTTCTGCTTTGGAGAGCCAAATTTTTGATGTACTCACTACACCCAAATACGAAATGCGAAGGATTACCGCTTATATTCCCAAATTCACGATTGATACCACAATTTCGTTTACACCTATTTTACAAAATGTAAGGTTTTAGTCCACTTTTGATTGTATGTGTGGTTAATTGGCGAAAATTATTTTGCAGTTGGGAGTTATAGACGCCTTTACACCTGCGGCTGATTTCAGCGGAATTTCTCATAATTTGATGATTAGCGAAGTTGTTCAAAAGGCTTTCATTGAAGTTGACCAAAAAGGAACTACCGCTGCTGCTGCAAGTGCAGGTAAGACTTATTGGATATCTCGGAATTTTTTACAATTTTAGACCAATGATTAATTCTTTCTTCTCTTAGCATTTGCGTAACAAAAATTGAGATATCAGAACAACTAAAATATTTAAAGTGTACGCTTTGCAATTGTATGTTGTTTCAAAAAATTTGCCACAACGAACTCTTTTTTAGTGTTTGAAAATTGTGATATTTCTTTTTTTGTTGTTATTCCAAAATTTCGTATCACTATTTGTTTTTTATAGCGCGCTTGTAGATTGTAAAATATGATATAAGGCTTATATTATAAGCAATCTTCTTGTATTATTATAAATTAATTTCGTTCAGTGTTTACAAAAAATTACTTTTGGTTAATTTTGTTTCTTTCCTGAAAATTTTCATTATGATTGTCAAGATTATTTGATAAACAAGTTGATATTCCTTCCGGGTATGATAATTTACTCTTTGATTTTACTGATTTTATTTTTGTTTTTAGTTGCAGTTAATCGAATAGGTGGTGGGGATTATTCGTTGAGTTTTATTGCCAACCATCCGTTCATATTCTATTTGAAGCACCGAGTGAATGGCGTTATTTTCATTGGCAGATATTCCACTCCTGGACCAGATGAGAGTGAACCATGGCTTTACTGATTCTCGCCAGGACGTTAGTATATGAACTTGGTGGCCTTGATCGTCACCGTGTTTTTGATTTGAGAGAGTAACTGTTGCATTTATTAGAATGCAATGAAGATGACTGTTAGGTATTATTTTTATTTGTAAGTAGTATTAATACAAATGATCTTTTAAGAAAGTTATACATTTTAAATTATGTTAAAACTGGATTGTGCCAGTTTTCACATAACAAAATAAAAGGAAAAGCAAAACTAATGAACAGTATTATGAGTTTTAGTATAATCTAAAATACCGTCAATTATTTTTACAATACAACTGTATGCTGTGTCAGTTTACCGAGACTTGATGAGGAAAAGAATTTACGTTCTGAAATTTTGTTGTATGAATTACAAGTCGTTGATACATTTTTTTTTAAAATCCTGTCTACCAGTTGTTGCCGCCTTGTGGATATGGTGGTAATACAAACACCATGTTCGATCAAATCAAGTGTAATATTAAAGAACCGTTTCCATTTCGAATATATCTTTGGTACTACCTGCATTCGACGACTGTTATGTGTATCAGTTGTTTCTGTTGTCAGTTGGAAGTAGAAAAACATTTCCCAAAAATGCTAATGGTGGAGGCTGAACGTGCGAAACGCACAATGGAGAAAGATATTCCTAATTATTATGATGAACTTGTTTTCAGTGATAACATATAGCATTAATAGTTTTTATTTTTGTGTTTCAACAGACATTAAATTGGGATATTGATTTAACTACTATAAAATATGTTTCTTTGGGTAAATGTTGGGTAGAAAATGTTAAACTATTTCTTCGATCCTGTTTAAACTCACGTTTTATATATGAAATAGAACAGCCTACTTTGTACATTTTTGCAGATTGGCATGACACTCGTGTAATTTTAATTTACAAAACTGTATAATGTTTAAAAATGTGATATATCGTCTGTAGAAATAGTATTTTTGTATTAATTACTTTATATTTTGTATACATTTGTATTTGTCAATAAATCTGTTTTGTTAAACATAAAATACTAGCTGCTTTGTCTAATAAATTATTTTAATGGTTATTGCCAAACCTTTAAAGAACTGGTAGGATTCAGGAAAAAAGAGGACAGTCAGGAAGTCAGAATGTGAGTGCTAAGACGGCTGTAAAGTTCACGTGTCCGGGATAAAGGGATATCAATATCGAAAGTATATTGACTAATGGTGGAATATAAGAAAGTGGTGTTTACCTATTTATTTTCTACTTGTAAGGTGGTGTAGATAAGCTCTTGATATGTGCTGTAGTAGCTATTGAATGCAGTTGTAGATGCTGTAGTACAGTTAGTAGTTGTATTTACTGTGTTACTACAGTTGGGAGGCTGCAAGCTCGCCAATACTTGAGGCTTGTGTTATTGTGATTGGGACCCTGCGAGCCAATGGTCTTGGACGTCAGCGTACTCGCCAGAATACCATTTTAAACTGCTTAATCCTTGTAGGGTTGGCGATCTGGAATGGCATTCTCTTTCATCTCGACCTAGTGTGGTAGACAGTGATCGCTGTATTGCACTTTGCAGGGTGGCATGTGGAGAGCTTGCCTCTCACTCTTTTCCTGGTGCGCCATCATTCGGTTGCCTCGCACCTGTTACATATTAAGTACATCAGACAATAACTACTAAATACTGTCCTGTCACGGTTACCCCTTCTAGAACGAGAACTACTAGAGACGATCTTGTCGCAGTTCCAGAGCTACTACATGCTACGTGAGACTCCACCGGGGGCCACCCAGCGCCCTCTACGTATCAAATGTAGAATGTGCAATGCTAATATAGTAATGTATTGTTCCTTGTGTTTCATCTTTTGTTGGTGTGTGCTGAAATGGGGGCTTGGGTGTTTGTGTGTTAACATTACGAGCGCACTGTGTACATGTTTGGAGGTGTAAGATCCTGAGACTCCGAAAACGTTTTATGAATAGACTGTAGCATTATTTCGCATATTTTAAATTCTTCAAGTCGAAGCTAGATTTACTAGAAATTGAAGCAACACGAATTTACTTGATCGTCCAGGCTTTCAGCAATCAAACATAGATTTATTGCTACAGTTAAATAAAGGATCAAAGGAAGTTTTTAATGTTCCATTTTCACTTTTGAAATTGAATAATACAGAATTATAGTTTATATATTGATTATACATCTTAAAGCCCCTACTAGTCGCACAAATATGTTTCCTTTGGTTTTGCTTATGGTTAATGGTGAACATTATTTTGTAGACGCACCTTGTAGGTAGTCTCTAAGGATACTCATAGAGAAAAAGTATTGTTACTGTAAGCTTGCACTTCAAATTTACAAATTTCGCAGAAGATATGAACTGTTAAAAAATTATTTTTGGGGTTATGCATAAATATAATATTACTACTAATATCAATAAAAATTTGTTGAATTTATTAATAATATTATATTTTATTATTAAATCACAAGAATATCAAGCTAGTGAAACAAGATACAATTCGATTTGAAATTGTTTAATGTAGAAATTTGTAATATTCGCAGGTTAATATAAGGAAGGCAATATTTTTTAATATACCTAATCGTTTTTTTAGTCTGGAAACGCGAATTGAGGCACAGCGATTTAATAAGTCAACTTGCAGAAATTAATGACATCTAAATAACCATACTCAGTGTGGTAATAGATCAGCTGGCAGAACGGTCGGTTTTTGGGCAAAAAGTCAAGTATGTCTTGGGTTCGACTCCCCTGTATAATTACACAGCATATAAAAATCTTGTGCTGCAATCAACCACACAAAATTTTCCAATTCGGTTTGCAACCGTAGAATCTTAATGTTAAAAACATTGTCTGCAATGTCTGTCGTTCGGTTCGACGTTGAAGTGTAGGTCCTCCGTGTTTAAACAATAAAGTATAATACGAAACAAACAAAATAAAATATGTATTTAATTCCAGAAAAAGCAAAACTAAACCCCAGGAGATGTATAAATAGAATATTTCAGAATATTATTAATATGAATGGTTTTCGGGGTTTTAACAGTTGTCATAACCTCAATTAAAAACCATTGATGAAGTCTGTGGAATTAGTTGATTCTTTGAAATTCTACTATACTTGTACCACCTGTGTTGATTGTAGCAACGACCTTGGAGTTTATATGTCATAATTAGTGGAAAATCCAATGTCGATTGAGAACGTTTGTATGTTGTAATTTCATACAAGAATGGCACAATATGACCTTGTAATCAAAATTTCATTAACGACAAGAAATTAGTTTGGCTATAAAAATGTTGAAATTCGTATTTGGTAGCTACTGAACTAACATCGTATCTGGAATAATTGCATACGAGAAGTTAAATAACAAATTATAAAAATTATATTATTTAAAAAAAAAGAGTTGAGAAGGGTTGGATGTGGAAAGCAGAAAGTGTATTTCTACTTAAGTTATACAGTTTATAATATTTTCTAAAATTATTTAATAGTTATTAAAGTAGAGTTAAATATTTGCTTTTTGATGTAAAATTTAACATCTGTAGCGTAGTCTTTCGCATCTGGTAAAAGTGGGCGTTCGAATTGCTTGACAATCTTCAATAAATAAAGCTCCACAAGCTATTCGACAGGAATCTATGCAGCTATTACTACATTAAAGTTTTTGCTAAATTTGAACATAGAATTTTGTAAATCAATAGGCAGTTAGCTTTAAAAATGCGCGGAGGTTTCCTCCATACTTATAATAGATAATAAACAGAAATTATAAGCATGCATAACCTAAAATAACGTTTAAAACAATTAAATGCCTACAAAAATTCCATTTAACCTTACATTTCGCAAACTTTTGTAGCTGACAATTTGTAGCTTAACTTTTGATAATCTTCAAATATTTATTCATTATTTGTCTTTGTGTTTCCTGAAAATTTGGTCGATCATATTGTTTTTATTTTCTATAAGTTTTATGTCTGAAATAAATCAAACTATTTAGTTTGTCGGGGACGTTTCGGTACTTCTATACGCTATTCAGGATAACTGAATATGTTTAAATCTTGCATGTACTACACTTTGTAACAATAAGCACACTGCAATATTAATGCATACGAAAATACTTGTAAAATGCCTTTATAGTGTCAAATGGTGGAAAAAATAAGATTTGAAACATTGGAACGTCGCATACAAATTAAATAATTTTATTTGTTGTAGGCCTAAAGCTGTTAAAATAATTAGTATATATAAACCGCTGAGGGACAAATAGAATAACAATTCTATTTATATTTACTATGCTATTGTTCATGCATTTATGAAGCAGAGTTGTCTCTCTTTGGTGGAGTGCACCTGGTATAATTCTCAAGATGGCAACTTACTTGCCCAAAAATATGTATATAGAAATTACGTTTTTCTTAGTTCTAAGTTTTGGTGGTACGGGGTTGGCATACGTGTTTGAAATAAGACACAAAACAATTTACTTTATAATTATTTAATAGTAATATTGTTATGTACGTAAAGCCTTCTTTTTCTTCTTCTTTTTCTTCTTGAGTGTTAGTACTTGCTAGCACCTTCCTTTTCTGCCCGCTGCCTTGGAGATTGCTGGGCATTCAGAGCCTTTTTCTACTTCTCGGACAGTATATCTCCTTGCAAACAAATAGCCAAACAAACGAAATAGAAAGAAGAGTAAAATTATGTAGGGCCTCATTTGGCAGATGGGGAGTAGAAACAAAACTGACCCAGATTCCTTTTTTTTTGAATTTGTCATTTAATTTGGCCTTTTTTTAATAAAGCCGTATTATTTAACAAGTAATCGTGCATTTTGCAACAATTAAAATCATAATTTTCTAGATACGGAAGAATACTTGCAATAGTATCGATTGCAAGTTAGTTTCTCTCGTCCGTTCACTATATTTCTATCAAAGAAAATATTGTCTTCACGTTACTGTTGTGACCTGTTATGGAAAAAATATATTCGCCCATGCAATATAAATCTTTATATTGCTCGGGAAATTCCGTTGCTAATTTGCAAAATACATCTACCCATTTTTCTGAAGCTATTTTCGTTTTCCAGTCTGGAGATTGTAGTTCACTTGTTAATATGGTTTTAATTGCAGTAATTTGATTAAATAAAAATATGTCATTTATATCAATAAAGACAGATATCAATATTTGTCGTTTTTAAATATTCAGCTGATTTTTCTACATCCTGCTATTTCGGAATTTTTTCCAGTCATCCAGGAAAACATCGTATTTTTTTCTAATGGAAAAAGCGATAAATCGGGATATTTGAACGTCCCGAAAGACCAGCCGGGACACCAGGACTTGAGACTCAAAATCGAGACAATCCCGATTAATCGGGACACCTGGCAACTCCAATGGAGAGTCGTTTTAAAAATGGCAAAAGTAGATCAAAAACTGAAGACAAGATTATATAACCAGACTGTATTTGTCTACACAATAATATTTAAATTAAAATGGCGCCGGTAGGACATACAGACTATTGGACAACCGACGGATAAAAAAGATGCTACAATGGAAACTTAGACTAGGAAAGAGACATAGAGGAAAATTGACAGTTTGGTGTGGACCTTTTCTTTGTTATTAGGGAGAATTGCCGATTCATATTTTGTCTAGGCGCTTGACCTGGAAATTTCTTGCCGTTGGAGTCCTACGTGCTAAATTGTTCTAGAATTCTTGCAACATATTTCGTAATGTGGTGAAACATTTTCGGCCGATGCATATTCTTCGGCCCTGCGATAAGCGCCGTATCAAGTACTGCAGGCGGCTTGGGTTTTCGATGGGTGTCCATCGCGTGATTTTCGTATCGCTGTTTTCACCGTGGGGTGAACAGAACCATCGACAAGTATCGGATTAAAGAGATACGCTGGAATTTTAACCCTGGGAAGGCAATTAATTGCGAATTTGCCGATCGGCTTCAGCGGATTAATATCGAGCCCATTTCCTGTTCCTCTGGTTATACCGCTGTAGCGATAAACGCATTGAAGTCTTGGTCCTTAAAGTTGACTCCATGCGATCCAGTCTTCAGGGGCGTGCCTGCGAATTTTTCCTGCATTTTAAGAACATCCCAAAATTGTGCCTGCCTCTCTCTCTACTTCCTACCGAACAACACTAAGATAGGAGAAATTGTTTTTGGTGTTGTGAAAACTTTTTCCGAGTTTCATTTTAAAGTTTCAAGTGCTGAACCTTTTTTTAAAAGCAACAAAAACCGAGCTTCAGTCGTCACTTGTCCTTTCTTCTTTTGGTTAACTATAAAGTGTAATCATAAATTGTATTAAATTGTAAACTTCGACGCCATTGGCAGCGTAGATGTGTTGTAAGAAATTAAATATCGCAAGCCACTGGCGGCGAGCCTTTCTCAGTTCGAACGTTCCAACTAAATCTCGTAGGTATTAAAGTATAAATAGTACCATTGACAATGTAGTCTTTGTTTTTGTATTGTGTTGCCTATTTCAAATAGAATCATATTTGTCTTAAAAATTTACCATATCTTGTTTTGTGTATTTTTTTCTTTATTGTGTGCATGGACTTTGCAAGCTTTATATACAGGAGGAGGCACAATAAAGGTGAGCCCGATTTCCGTAAACTAATGGCTTCTCAGCCTTCCACGAGAACTGGTAATCTGCTGTGATTTGGAAGGTGGCGCCCGTTAATTTTAACCTGCCCTGTACACAACTAGGAAGATTTGCCTCCCGTACGCGATTTCCGTGCACCACCCCTACTCCTCTGAGCTAAGCTGTAGGTCTTTTTCCATCTATTTTGTTGCGGGTCGACAAAAAAGCTCGTTTGGCCCGTAACAGAGTTAATATGAGGAAAAGCCCTTTTTATAAGACTGCGGAAGTTAGACTGGGGTTAGCAATCTTGAATGACAATTTTCAGAAACTTAGGACATATATAAATGAATAAAACCCGAACAGTTTATTACGTCAGAAAACAAGTTAGATTCAGAATATAATCCAATGTAAATAAAACAAAATAAGTAGTTGTATTTACAAGAAGGACAACCACAGCAGGTGACAGGTATCACAGAAGTATTAATAGAATATTTAAGAATGGGTTAATTGCACAAACTTGGGGATTTCAACAGTTTTTAGAAGCGGTGATTTCTATGTAAATTAGATTAGATTATATTTGATCTCTTCCTATCCCCCGGTTAAAAAATATTCATTAACTGTACTGCATTAGTTCGTTCTGTGAAATCTTACTATGTTTGTACCACAGTTAGGTATAGTAGCAACAACCTTGGAGTATAAATTTCATAATTAATGGAAATTCCAATGTCCATTGTGCATCTATACGGTGTAACTTTACATAAGCGCAGCATAATATGACCTTGAAAACAAATTTCACAACGATAAGAAATTATTTTTGTAAATAAAATGTTGGAATTTTTGTTTTCAAACCACTGCACTTCACTTTTTATCCGGAATAATTTATACAGGATGTTCTGTTTAGAATTTTAAAATGTGTGCTAATTAAAAAAACAGAAAAAAAACTATTTATCATTTTTGGTGTATTTATTTAAGTAAAATTTATTATTTTTATGTTTATATTTTTTGTTTGTGATTTATTTTTCATGATTGCCCATTTTTAATCGGATGTGTCCCATTCTTGCAAGAAATGTGAAAAATAAGGATATGTGATGGAGTGATAAGATTTAATCATGTGACAAGTCCGGAGAGAAAACAAATTAATATAACAATATTTATTGACCAACTAAAAATGGTTTCCAATATATAATATAATTCTAATATAGATATTTAATACCATTGCGATCTACAAGACTAATATTATTAAATAATTAAACGGTCAAAATTTAGAAGATTGTAAAAAATGAATAAGCAGTAAGGAAAATTCTGTAAAACTATAAGAAGTTTTCTAATTACAATGAATTCCGTTTATATAAAATAGTATGACTTCGGAAAATTTTAAACTTTGCTCAATTTGTAAAGCTGACTTTAAATTAAATTTGGGTGAAATAATAAAATAATTATGTTTTTGCCAAATATGGCTGATTCCAATTTCCCGTTTGGATAAAGCAGACTTGGCGGAAAAACCAAGGTTACCGTAAATTACGATTTTAATCATTTCTCTAAGTTATCACTAATACTATTCCAATTTGGGATAGACAGTGACGTAAAAGAAATGCGCGCTTGTACTACGTCATCTCTAGACTAATTATCAATTTACAATTATCATATCCTTCGGCGACTATTGAAAGAATCATCTGAACAAGTATTGGCTAGTATCGGGAAGCCAAAAAGCAGTCCCCAATAAATAATTCATAAGGTAATTTACGTCACAGTATTATTACCAGTTTTACTGTTTTAAATTTAATAGCGACATTTCCGATGAATGGATGCGTTTTTTGGTTGGTTTATACTAGGTGTAAACTACCACTCGGAAACCTTGCTTATCTTAAAACATATACTAATAATTTCAATGTCAAGAAGGTATAAAATTGGTTTTCCCATGATGTAGCTGGATTTGAATGAATTCGTTTTTTATATTTTACTCTAGCCAAAAATGTGTTTTGGTTTAAGATGGCAACAAAAACATTGTCAGTATAAAACCTGTGACATAAATCCTGTAGGTTTACTAGTTTAAGTGACGTATACTAATTGATAATCGTGTTAATGACGGCTTCAAGTTTAACTTTCAGTTTTGAATGATGCACTTCATTACGAAATGTTAAGTCAAAACTAATAACAATCTGTAAATACACAATTTTCAAAAGCTGACACTAAGTTAAAATAAGTAAGTGTAAATATTGGTAATCATTTTATAACAGAATGCTTATACTTCATGCATATTTTTAGAGTACTTACATTATTTTCTAATTAATACGTTTTGGCGAATATATTTTAAATATTTTCCATTGGTTTATCTCTAAAAGTGAGGTAATTACGAATATTAATAGGGTCATATTATCACTTTTACATGTTCTATGTAATTGCTATCTTTCCGATATACGTACTAAAACAACATGCCAACTATAAATTATGGTACTCGCCGTTGCATGACACATTGCAGCAAAATTCTTCGACTCGGTTTCTTTTCCAGTCACGTGTGTCGGAAATTCCTCTTGCTATTAATTATTACCCCTTCTCTTTTCTGAATCGGAATTCGACGATATGAAACATAAACACAACTTTAATCAGTTTGTTTTTGAAGCCAGCAGTGAGCGATTGCGTAAAATTAGTAAGTATTATCTCTATTCGTGGACGTCATGAAAAAGAAAACACTGAATATGTTAACGAGAATCGTATAATTCTCAATAAATATTTTATAAATATTATTTATTAATACAATCGTAATTTCTGATCAGCGCAAATAGGTTTTCCTAATAAATCAGATATTTTTAATTATATTTGTCGTTTAGAATGGAATCTTCAGATTTTCAACTGTAAATTGTTTTGATTTACATAACTGTTGGTTAAATTAAAATTGCGTGTTTTATTTTACTGTTTGTAAATTCATTTTAATATTAAGTAAACCAATGAACTGATTTTAGAATATATTGATGTTGTATCTGACGGTCATTTTTTTATAGGTTTAAAATGAAGTTGGCACTAATAATATTACTTGGAGTGACTTTAACATTAGCTGAAGACAATGAAGTTGTACTTAAAGAGTTTGCTGCTAGAAATCTTCTCTATATTGGCAATGTATATAAGGCAAGTATTGTTTTACACAAATAACTGGTAATTATATGCCCATAATGCCGACACGTCCAAATACAGTATCAAAGTTAAGAAAGGGGTTATGAAAATGATGTAATTGTAAGAACGTTCTCCACTACAAGGATATCCATCCTGTGTTTTGGTTGTTGGAATGAATTAAAAATGTTTGGTTGAGATATGTGATGTATTTAAAATATGCAGGAATCTAACAACCATATCTGAACAACTAACATATAAAACATGATATTCTTTCTAACAACAAAACAATATAATCTCAACCATTTCACAGAAATAAAACTTTCAGGTTCATTTTTACGATCCTTGAAAAATGATTACTGCAGCTTCATTTACATTAATCTTTCGCACGCTGAAACGTCTATAATCTTTTCAGATAGGCCCTGAATTACATACCATGTGGGTACAACGAATTAATATTTCCGAGGGGTAAAAAGGTTTTAGATAATCGCAACCTAGATATAGTCCATTCAAAATAAAATAACGTCAACTTTGCTCTATTGCAGAGTACAATTTCTACAGACTTTTTATTTTAATTATATGGGCTCTTTGTGTAAAATCAGCTATTATGGCTGAAGTGTAAAATGGTTTGTGGGTAATCGTAATCTAGGTCTTGTCAATTCAAAAGTAAATCACACCAATCTTAATTCATCATAATTTAAAGCTTCTGCAGATTTTTCACATGTGCCAAAGTCCCTGTTTGTGTGCAGTGAGTCAATATGGCATAAGTGCAAATAGATTTCTGGAACTGGACTGACTATTACTGATTAAAACTTCTACTGATATTTCGGTTAAGCTTTGTACATCCAGTTTTAAATATGTTGTCTAAATTGATTTGTAATATTTTGGAGCTTATCAAATTACTTTCTATAAAATGTTTCTTGGTTTATTGTTGTACAATTTCAGGAGTTGGTGAAAATTCATCCCGAAAATTTTCTACTGTGTCCTTTGTCTGTGCAAACTCTTTTTGCTCTTGTAAATGGTGGTGCTCGAGGGAACACCTCTGAGCAAATTAGCGCTAGTCTACAGCTTCCAAAAGACGAAGAAACGACCAAAGAAACCTATATGCGTTTGGCTGAAAGTCTAGATGTTCACGACAAGTACACCATAAGCAATGCCAATAAAATCTATGTTGCCAAGGATTTCAACATAAGTGACCAATACAAAGCCACTGCTACCAAGGTGTTTTCTTCCGAAATTCAAAACATTGACTTTACGAAAACCGACCAGGCAGTTACCGAAATTAACAACTGGGTTGCAGAGAAAACTTTAGACAAAATAAAGGATCTGGTAAATGAAAACGTGGTAACTGTTGATACTGTTGCCTTATTCGTCAATGCTTTATACTTCCAAGGAAAATGGCTCAAAGAATTCGTACCCGGTTTTCAGTTACCTTTCTATGTTAATAAGAAGAAGGCAATTTTTACCAACATGATGAAAATATCTGACGAATTTAACTATTACCAAAGTGAAGCATTAAATGCAAAGTTTTTGGAGCTACCATACGAAGGAGGAGACATCAGCATGACCTTTGTTTTGCCCAACGATATCGAAGGTTTAGCTGCATTAGAAGATCGCATCACCGACGTTCTCGTTGCCCCCAAATACAGTTCTGAACAGGTTGAAGTTATTATACCAAAGTTTAAAATTGAGACAACTACTCATTTAATACCCCTTTTGCAAGCTGTAAGTAAAAAGGTTGTTAATTGAAATAGTAGCCATAGCAAATTTTCGCTTTCTAGTTGGGAATCGAAGACGCTTTTACAACAGCTGCCGATTTCAGTGGAATTGGGGAAAACCAAGAACCGTTGGTTATCAGCGAAGTAGTGCAGAAAGCTTTTATTGAAGTTGATGAAAAAGGAACCACTGCTGGTGCTGCTACTTACAGTAAGAATCTATTTGTTACTTGCTATAAATATAGGTTAAAAGTATTGACTCAGAAGGGAAGCAGCGTGGCGGTCAAGCGCAAGTACTGATCAAACACTACGCAAAGTTAAGGACCGATCTGTGCAGTGTTGGAATTGGTGACCGAAAATCTATGCTCACACGCTGATATCCTGGTGCCTCGGAGAGTACCTAAAACAGTCGGTCCGCCTGGGTTAGTGCGTCACTATCTCAAACAGAGTTAAAGTAGCAGCAGGGTGCGGAACTGCCTTCGGGTCTCTGACAAACATTTCCCATACGCAATTTATTTATTTTATTGACTCAGAAGGACATTAAAGATATCATTTGTTAACTTTTAAAAGTGCTAGCTTTGTTACAATCTTACTATTTTGAGAAAACTAACAAAACAGTTAACGGGTGCTTAAAGGAACATGCAGTTAAAATATCATCTGCAAATATTTTTATATTTCAATTGCAATATTTTTAAACAAGAAATCGAACGCTTCTTGTCGCATTAAGTTTGTTTGTGCAAGTTGCAACGCGATCATCGCTGGAGGGTAGTAAAGTGCGCGCCAACACGCTCTTGGCCACAGTTCGGATTTTTACTTTCTTGGTTACTAATGGTGATTTTTAATTTTAATTACATTTATGAATGGAAACACCACCATGATCTATCTATATTAGAGGATTGGAAGACCATTGGTTTATTGAAAAGTGGACAAATCCAAGCCTAAGTGTTTGAGGTGAACCAAAGTGTAATTTCTTGACAATTGGAATCACTTTTTGAAAATTGGAGATTATCGGCGAAGACAAGGGCAAGGTCGACCAGCATCAACCTCACCAAGAAATGAGAATTCTCGCAACTTGTACGTGGAAATCGAACGTTTCATGCAATTCGGCTTCGAGATGGGTTTTATGTTGCTACTGAAAGTCTGGGGTATCAACATAAACAATGAGAAATCGTCTTCATGATGTATGTGATGCCTCTATGCTCGAAGATCACTGGTTTGCATTCCACTTACTGCAAATCATCCACAGAATGTGCGTAGAGGAACATAGGAGTTGCGATCATAATGACTGTGGAGTGTTGTTCAGTGACAGTTTAACATTTACTTAACCAGACAATAACCGTGTGTTATGTAATTTAGCGTGAACACGGAACACGAAATAATACACAACTTATTCGGGAACCGCCACAATATGAAGAGCCGGGAGGCAACACGGATTTTTATTTCATTCACAATGGCTAGAGAGCCAGCAGTAGTCCACGATGTTTGATCGATGTGGAGAACATTATTATCAATAAACATATTTTGTTCTCCCATTGCTGCTGCGTACAGAAGAACAATGGGTTGCAGAATCTCATCCAGTAAGAGTACTGGATGAGATTCTGCAACCCATTGTTCTTCTGTACGCAGCAGCAATGGGAGAACAAAATATGTTTATTGATAATAATGTTCTCCACATCGATCAAACATCGTGGACTACTGCTTTGATGAAACTGGAATCAATACAATGGACTCGCAGGCAAATTCCCCTAACTTTTCTTTCTGTTACAATTAATGAATAATATAGTGTAAAGGTTAAGAAATTCTGTACTTACTCGTACACATCAATTTTGGTAATATACCCTATCGCGACGATCGCATTAGAACTTGCACAAACAAGTTTAATGAATATTAATATTCTATAAAGTAAAAGTATCTACACTTCTCGCAGTTTGGAGCATACGTAAAGTTGTAAATTTATGTTTATGGAACTAATAAAAACAGTTTCACAAAACGGAATTAATGGAAATATTGTTGGTGCCACTGGATTTAAAATACCTTTGTTATTTCTCTTCTAGAAATTTATTTTTTATAAGATTCAGCGATTTTCTCAATAATTATTAACCTCTTCTAGCGTTTGCTGTGAATATGATGTTTACAATATAGATATTCTTTTTGTTATCTAACCATCATCTATCAGCTTATGTTTAGGAAAATGTAGTATGTAGATATAGTAGAAAATAATGTCGTTTAATTTTCAGTTACTATGACGAGAAGTGGGCGTGATGAAGATTTCACCTTCACTGCAGACCGTCCCTTCTTGTTCTTCTTGAGGCATAAACTAAACGGAGTTTTCTTCATTGGCAGATATTCTGTTCCTGAAAAAGTCAGCACGTAGTGTATATTCTATTAACCTCGTAAATGAAATGAAAAAATGTCATGTATTTGTCTCATTATAATTTGCAATTGTTATTCATTCCCATCAAATATAATACATTATTTTTTGTTTTAAGTTTTATCGTTCTCGTAAGACTATTATTATAAAAATACT